>CAXKVX010003008.1:0-18192 GCA_964058865.1 Eleocharis quinqueflora | reverse complement strand
GGTACTTCTTTGATTGGTGTATTGAGCAAACATTGCTTCAATCAAAGCTCGTATTTCGGGCTCCTCGTGTCCTCTCGGTAAATCTAAATAAGTCTTGTATTTTCTTACCATTCTTACCGTGTAATGTAACTTGTATGTCGGATGGAGGACATTTGCAACAATTGTCACTTTTGGTACTTCTTCCCAATATTTTAGAAATTTCTCCTTCATAGCTTCTACAATTGGAGCGAGAGACGGGTTGGAAATTTGTCCTACAATTCAAAAAAATATGTAAGTATAGAAAAATTCGAATTATATTACATATAAGTTAAATAAGTTAAAATCCGAATTAAAAAAAAATATAAGTTAAATAAAAAATATATATACCTTTCATTTCGTCATACACTTTGGCGATGAATAAGAGGTGGTGAAGCAACTCATGCGCGGTTGGTGTATACGAGCAAGACAACTTAACCGTCGCCTTGAAAAAAGCTTCAAGAAAATCCATTAAATGAACTAATTGGTTCCACTCACTCGGGGATAGCATCATAGTCAATCCTTCGGGCGAGGAGCTCAATTGTTCATCGATAGCATCTCGGTAATTAAGACATCGAGCTAACATTCTATAAGTTGAATTCCAACGGGTATCAACATCCCATGGCACACTCAACTTACTCAAATTCAACCTTTGACATAAAGAATGAAATTGTTGTTTTCTTATATTGTTAGAATAAATAAAAGTAAGACTCTCTTTAAATTTTTTTATCAAACGATCAACCTCGGGTGTTTTAAGTCCCGACTTTACCGTGAGGTTAAGGATATGACAAGCACATTTTTGGTGAAACATAACCCCATCCATAATTGGGTTTAGGGAACGGATCAAATATTCCACCGCTTTAATATTATTGCTTGCATTATCAAAAGAAACGGAAGAGACTTTATTTTCTAAATCGGTTTTTAAATTATATTCTCTTAAAACACTCATAATTGCTTCAAAAATTACTTCCGCGGTGTGCGGACTTTCTAATACGCGAAAACTAATAACTCTTTTTTGTAAATTCCATGCATCATCAATATAATGTGCGGTAATACAAGAATAAGAAAGACCATGCTTACCGGCGGTCCAAATGTCGGATGTAATTGCAACCTTGAATGGTGCGGTTGCAAATATGGCACACAATTCATTTTTTTCCTCAAGATATTGCCTCTTGAGTTCTTTGGTCATTTTTCTATAGTGGAACGGTTTGAACATTGGTATACCGCAACCTCTAACCATCAAACGGGCAAAACTCATACAACCACCCATTCTAATTGGTTGTTCTTTTTTGGTGATATACCGGGCGAACTCACTCAACATTCTTTTTTCGTCATATCTTACGTGAGTTCTTGAACCATCAACATTAATTAAGGTTTGGACGGGTAAACGGTCCGCATGTTCTTGTGGTTCTTCTTTAGCTAGTACATGTTTATCGGCATGTCTACTAAATGAGTTGGTACCATTTTTGCCCGTATAAAAATATTCGGCTTTACATTTGCGTACCTTACATCTTCCGCTAATCAAAAATCCCTTCTCATTGAACGTCATCTCGAAGTAACGCCAAAATTCCGCGTTGTATTTTGGTTTCTTTTCAACCTTTCTTTTTTTAGAAGCCGACGGCCTCGTCTCATCGACCGACGGTTCTTCTTGAATTTCAACGTCATCGGAAGTGGTGGGCCTGGTGGCATTAACGGTTGTGCTAGAACCACCCGCACCGGAGCTTGAATAGTTGTGCGGAGATGTTTGAGGATTATAATTAAGGTCTTGTGTAAATTGTGGTGTTCCTTGAAAATATGTTGGAGGGAAATTATGATTTTGTGGATTTTGTGGATAATTAAATTGAGGAAAATTGGGATTTTGTGGATAAGTAGGGGGAGGGAAATTGGGATTATGTGGATAATTGGGATTTGGTTGAAAATTGAGATTTGGTTGAAAATTGGGATTTGGTGTCGGATAATCACCGAAGAGAGCATCACTTAATCGTCGTGTAACTTCACCCACGTTTCCATCAAACATGTTTTGAGGGTTGTTAGATGGAGATGCCATTTTTCACTACAAAAAAAAATACGAATTTAAAAAAAAATAAGCAAGTTTCATTCCAACATAAAAAAAAACCGAATTTTAGTAACATTTTTTTAGTAACAATCAATTTAGTTAATATTTTAGTAACATTAAAAAATATAATCAATTTTAGCAACATTAAAAAATATATTATTTCAATACAATCAATTTTAGTAACATTTTTTAATAAGCAAGTAACATTTTTTTTAATATAACATTTTTTTGAACAATTTTTTCAATTTCGAATTTAAAAGTATATTGAAAATGAATATTATGCAAAAAAATTTAGTTAACAATATGAAAATGTTATGCAAATGATAAAAAAGCATATTGAAAATGAATATTATGCAAACTATTTTAGTTATGCAAACTATTAAAAAAATATAACAATTCAAATATGAAAAACGATAAAAAATATATTATTCCATGAATGTTATACAAAAAATTTTAGTTAACATTTTTTATACAATAATATAAATGATAAAAAAGTACCTCCTTAGCCGTGCTGGAGAAACCCGCCTGAAAGAGGAAAGCCTTTTATTCCAAATTCCAATAGAAATAATTTTAGACTATTTTTTTTTTTGGATTTTTTTGGAATAAACGAATTTAAATTGAGTATAAAAAAAATTAACAGCTTTAGAATAAGGGAATATGAGAGTTTGAGTGTAGAGACTAGAGAGTATGAGAGAATTGAAGAAATAGATAGTTTGTTTGGTGATTTAATTGAAATGGGGTATGGGGGTATAAATAAGGGTGCAAAATGGGGTAATTGATGGAGGGAATAAATTTGAAAATTGATGGAGGGAATAAATTCAAAAAAAATCCAACGGTAAAAAAAAAAAAAAAATTTCGAAAATTGCTACAGTAACTCGGGTCGGGTCGGGTGCTACAGTGCACGGGTTTGAACGGGTCGGGTTTGCTCGGGTTTGGAGCGTTTTGATTGGTGGAAACCCTTCCTTGGACCCGACCCGAGCAACCCGCACGGGTTTGACCCGAGTTGCTACTCGGGCGGGTCGGGTCCCTTCGGGTCACGGGTTTGGCGGGTCGGGCGGGCCCCTCTTGGGTTACGTCATAACACTACCAGAGCCAGTGCTGGAACACCCTTGCCTTGTTGTGGCCTTGTGATTTTTCTGCGACCATTTGTGAGTGATGAAACTGGGCCAGAGGTGATGACTGGCCCAGTAAAAGACTGTTTGCGAATATAAAATTTCTATTAGACCTTAAATGGGCCAATAGAAATAAATAAAATAGATCTTGGGCTTTTAAGCCCATGGACCCTTAAATAAACCTACAACAGATACTACAAGGATAAATTGAAAAGTTCATAATTGAATGAATGGTTCTAAGTATTTTTGGGCTTGGGCCCTGTTTGGGCCGATTTGGGTATAAACATATACTACAAAACGATGGCCCTACCCTAAATACTTAGTAACTAGATCCATGGAAACAAATGACCGAGAAAGGTATCAAATTGGGAAATGACGATTAAAAGTCTGTGCAGCACGAGCTACGGCTATGACGCACGAGTATGGACTTCTGATCCCAAAGGATTAACACCAAAACAAAACACAAATTAAAAAGGGATTAACTTGTGCTTCTTTGTATTTTTATATATATTTTCTATACCTTTTCTATATTATATGTAGCACCAAAAGTATAACGAATAATATACGACATAGTTATAGTAAGATAGTTAATTGGCACGGCAACGTAATTAGCAAAAGACATTAGGACTTAGATTATGCGTCACGAACTACATATTTAAAATAACTAAGTATATATTAAGCATAATGACGTGATTAACTAATTAATTAACTATAAAGAAAACTAAATAAGTACCTTAGATAAATATACGCACATATATACTTATTAATTACCGAACATCACTCACGTAATTGGACTAAGTAAGATTATATATATAATAATATATATTGATCAATTTCTCTATATCACAACGTATTACGCAATTAATTACGTACGATACGCGTACGTTAATATGACTAAGTAGTAACAAGAGTATGAATGTATATATTGATCAATTTCTCTATGAATGAATACAACACACACGAAACACACAAATATGACTAAGTAAACGTTTAAATAAAATGATATATATTTATCAATTTCTCTATAAGCACAATAATAATATGCACATATAATTATTAGAATATTTTATTTCCTTTTTTGCTTAGTTTAATTAAAAGTCCAAGTTAAAAGTGGTTGAATTTATAACATGCTTTCATCGCGTTGTTCTTTATTGATGTTCTATAGAATATCGAGATGACCTTAAATAATTAATGGGATTAGTAACACACCTGGATTGACACATAAATTAAACTAAGGAAAAATCTATGTTTCATATACTCACCGTGCAGCAAGGACACTGCACAGAAAATTGACCAAGAAAAATAACAAGTAAATCAAGTTAGGAGCATCAAGGACGTCTCAAGCGCCTAGATTCTTAAACTCAAATGTTCAATCTAACTAAATACGACCCGATCACTAAATTAGGAGATTTAGCCGACTCGTATCCACTCGCGGGAGACGAGGCCGTTACTGACGCTGTCGATGCTGATACAGGCGTGGACGCTTCAGAGCTGCCCGCGGAGTAGAGTTGACTTTGCGTATCGCTTCAGCTATCTCAGGTGTGGTTCCTGGGGTTTATATCCCTTTCTTTTATAACTAGGACCTACCAGACCTACCTAAACTGACTGCGGTACCAAATTACCAACAACTATTAATCAGGCCCGTAGAACTTGAACTTTCATTTATGCATACCGGTAACTGTACCATAAATTGAGACCAACCTGCATTGCATGTCATGTGCATCTCATAGTTGCATGTAAGATCCGATATACAAATCATATAGGCTATTAGAATACTTATAGGTAGAATGCGTATTTCAATACTATATGTATTTCGTCGGGAGTGATGAGTGTCGGGCCGGTGAGACTTAGATTGGGTGTAGGATTGGGGCATCGTGACGGTTGGATTACGTACGCAAACTCAATGCCCGTGGGATCCACTCGTCGGGATGTCTTTAAGGACACGCGATCACTTCTCACCAACGATGTCCATCACTTGATGGCTCGTAGTGCCAGACAAAGAGTTTTCTTTTCAATATCCTTACTAGCAATTAGTACTATAATATCTCCTCAATAGAGTGATTAAGGTTCGGTTTCTCAGTTTAGAGTATGCGTGTCATATGTGAGGTATTGGAGCTATTCCGTTCTTTATATATATTTTCTATTAGCCGATATTTCGGGATCTCCTAATTTTCGAAGGGCTTCCTCCTTTGGCCCCTGGTTGGTACAGAGGAAGTCTGGGGCTCCCCTTTGGCCCCTGGTTGGTACAGGGAGTTCCCTTTTATTATATTATTTTCAAATGGGTAGTCGGTTCCTTATTTCCGTATGACGGTTGAGACCAAGTGTTTATTTTATTATTTTTCATTTGGTAAGGGTAGGCATCTCGGTTCGCTTTTTGATCGAGTGTGTGCTTTTTGTAGCCGCTCTATTTTTACCAGGGCGTTTCGTTCTGGAAACTCAGAATTAAATTAGATTGGCGGCGCGATCCCGTGACCTGTCTAAGGGGGCGAATCCTGATGTCCTACACCCGGGGTTTAAATCGAGAAATTCATTCCTTTGATTGGGAGATTTGATAATATTCCTTACTAGTATATACATATTATTCCTCACATATCTTTTGGGTTTATTTTCGCATCGTCTTATTTAGATAAACTACCAATTAAAAGGAAGTATGGTTAACTTACACATAAATTAGGTGTAGTAAATCTTAATATAAGTAAGTTCCTAAATGTGTATGGTCCCATTTGAATCGGATATAAACTCAAAGGCTGGACCTTAATCCACACTGAGATTTTATATCTCCCGTTCCACGGTTGGTTGTGGGGTCCAGGTAAGGAGCATGAACTATTTTGATGTCCAAGAGGAGAGCGCTAGGATGGAGTCCCGGTGTCTTCCGTTTTGCAGGCTTCCCTTTTGATTTGTTTTCTTCTATTTCGTTTGATTAGGAGTAGTTTGTAGTAGGATAGTGAGGACCGGTCTCACGTCCTCTGATGAGATCGACCTCTTTGTATGTATTTTACCTTTCTTCAGCTTCCGCTGTAAATTTTGTAAAGGACACCGTTATATATATATATATATATATTTGGATGTTGGATCTTCATGTATTGTGTTCACTGTGTGTGCTGTCCCTCTATTTATATAAAATTCGTTAAGACCATCTTGTTTCTATAATAATAAATTAAGCCTTTCGTGTACTTGTAAACGAGTACACGTGGCGGGATTAACACCCCTAAGCTACTTAATATTTCTGGGGTGTGACATCTGAGTTTAAATCAGTAAATGCTTTATGCTTCTTTAATCTTCGTAATTTTTCATTTCTGTTTTATACTTTCTGAGAATTTGACTTTTCAGATTTGAGTTCGAGATTTCTCAGACTGAGTTCTGATTTTTTAGATTTGAGTTCTGATTTTTTAATCTGACTTCTGATTTTTAATTTTTAACAGTTTTCTCTGTACTGGTATTGCTGCAATAGGAGTCAGTAGTGCTGAGCAACACTGAGTCACTAAGTCTGAGATATTGCTGCAACAGTTCTGATTTATCTGATTTTCCAAACTAGTAGTTTGATAAATAACAATTTTAATCGAGTCACTAAGTGTCTGAGTCTGACATACTAATACTGGTATTGTTCTCACCCTGGGCCTCAAATCTCTCAGGATCGGCCCTATTCTGGAGGAGCTAATTTGATCAATCGAGCTATTTATTCGAGCTTTCGTAAAGCGAAAAGAAACTGCGGCCAATTCGGAGATAGACACGGTTCTTTTTGTACCTGGTATCGGCGGGTCGATGCTATCGATGAAAATGGAAAGACGGAGCTGGTCTTATCATGATTTCGGACTAGTGCTACTAATGAACAGGTAGGGGTGTAAACGGATCGAAAAATATCCGATTTTATTCAGATTCGTATTCGAAAAATAACAAAAATTATTCGATTCGTATCCGTAATTGAAGATATCTGTATCCGTATCCGAAAATTTTTAACGAATAATGATACAGTTTAGCTATCATCTATCCGTATCCGACCGTTTAGCTATAATCTAATAATATTCGAACTTATTGAAGATATCCGTATCCAATATTATCTGATTGTATTCGAATTCATAACAAAAAAAAATTCATATTATATATATATATTTTACTAGATTTTATATGAAGATTACAAATCTAATTAATTTTATATATAATTTGTGTCTATGGATCACATTTTTTTATAATTCATTGATGCATTTAGATAAATATATAGCAAATAAGAATTATTTTTATTATTCGAATAATATTAGTTTCGTATCTGTATCCGTTCGATATTCGATTTGTATTCGGTATCCAATTAATATCCGATCCGTATCTGTATCCGAGACTATCCGAATTCGTATCCGTATTCGAAATTTTTTAATGGATAAGGATACGGTAGGACAAATTATCTGTCCGTATCCGATCTGTTTACACTCCTATGAACATGACGATTCATGAAAAAAATGGGCTGGACACTATTGAACATTTATGAAATGAAGTATTTCTTAGTTTTTGTTGAAGTTCAGTCCAAGTCCAAATGTTAAAACTGAACTGGATTAATTGTGGACAAATTATAAACAAATTATAGACTAATTGTGGACAAATTTTGGATTCAATGTGGAATTAAATGAAAATATGTTCAAACATCTCAAAAGATCAACCAAGTTCTAACTCTTCGTTTCACATAGAGAGAACTAAGTTATTCGCACAAAGAAATCGTTATTTAATACAGTGATGAAAAAGCTTCCATTTAAAGAGAACTGTGCATTGTGGTGTTCAGAATCAGGTCTGCGTAGTTAGCTTATGGACAAATAATGAACATTATTCGATTATAAAATGAACTGGTCATGAACATATTAGTAGATAACTATGGACTTGATTTGATCATAGACTTCAACTTCTCATCAGCGGACTGAGCTGAACATGAACTGAAATTCATCCATTAGCAGCTCTATTTCGGACTAGATTTGGCCCTGCTTTGATCCCTGCTCTTATAGCAGTTCATGACTTCTTGTCTTAAGATAATTTTGTTTATCCCTTTTGTTATTAGTTCAGAAGTGGACAATGTAGCAACTTTTTAGTTTAGAAAGTAGCGTTGGTTTCCATTTTTTTTTTAAATGAGGCAGCTAACAAAGTTTATATATTCATTTTTGTATTCGATGGTAGAACAAATATATCTATATACATCTTGTTATGATTTCTAATTTAAATATCTAGGCTGTATTTTTATTGGTTTCTTCCATCTCTCTCTCTCTGAAAAAGCATCATTTTGGCAGCTAATTAGTTTGTTATGGGGAAAATCTTTCAATAGAATCTTCATTTCCTTCTCTCATTTCATTGACATCACCGTGTTTCCTTCTCACAAAATAAATATCTGAGAAAAAGAGGGAAAATCAAAGAAAAGGAGATAGAGAATCAGATCGAGAATATGATCGATTGTGGCTGTGGCTAGATCGGAGCCACTATTTTTTGCTTCTGAATTTTCTTCTATTATTTGAATTTTGGGGCAATTTGGAATTCACTGGTTATACCCCTTCAGAATTAGGATCAGCAGAGAGCTTCGAGGAAAAGGAGATGGGCAATTTTAGGATTTTGAATTTTTTTATTGAGCTTACATGATATTTTGATAATTTTCATTTGTAGTAATATTTAACTATTTTAATTTTATAGTGGCAAAAAACAAAGAGCAAAATTATGGTACTTACGCATGCACCGTGCTTGTGCATCTCAATCATTTGATACGCATCGTGATTCGTAAAGATTCGTGTGTATCAAATTTCGATACACATTGAAAGATTCAGATACGCAAGCACAATACATGCGAAATTACTCTAACTTCACGTGGAGTGATGTCAAATGTATGTACTCGGATGTTACATACATGTGACGGGAACCGGATCTGCTGCTCGTAAATTTCTGCTTGTTTCCCTGCTTGTTTCGATCTGGACCGTTCAAAACTCATCTAACGACCAAAGCATCTGCCCCCTGAATCAAATCACAGCCGTCCGTAACGATCGGACGGTCGGATCGAGACAAGCAGAAAAAACAAGCAGGAATTTACTAGCAACAGATTCGGACATGTGACGCCATTATCTTAGAAATCACGAATATGACGCAGCTAAAGTTGCTGCCTATCTCAATATAATACACATATATAAAAACATAATTTTGCATTAAAAGTTATTAAAAAAACATACATATCATGTATTGAAGTTGAAAATTGAATTTCACGCACAAATTGTATAATTTTTATTTTTGAATAAAAAAATTACTATGTATATATTTTAGAGGTTTATAAATTAGTTTTTGTTCATTATCTGTTATATGTGAAAAAATTGCTTTACTAAATTCATATTCAACAAATAAAATTGCCAATAGTAGGTCATGAGTTTAATTGGAGGTTATAATAATTTAATGGAGTTGACTAACTGTCCCTCCTTACGCGTCTCCCTTACACGCCCTCCGTATACAGACAAACCGTCTCTCATTTCGTGCGCTTCTGTCGACCTTCCTTCCGCATCGCGCTTAGCGGAGAGCGCATAGAGGAGCGGGTTGGAGCAGCAACCTTATCAGAGCGGGTATCGAAGTGCGCGTGAAGCGGAGCGGAGCGAAGCGGAGCTCGAGAATTATCCATCAAGATGTGAGTGACAATATGGAGCGGAGCTTGTTCAGCGAATTTTCATTACACTAAACACAATATGTCTTTATACTACAGACAAAAAGTCTTAATACTTTCTAATGTTGTCATCCAAATTTAGTTCTAAGCCTCCATTTTAACTGGAATTCTTCATTCCATTTGGAGTTTCATATTGAATCATGTATGTCTTTATACTCAAATGGAGTAGTCTTTATACTATTGGACTGGATTCATTATAATAAATATCGAGTGACAAGTTTTCATTTCTCAAGACATGTAGTATTTATTTGTAATTTCCTTGTTAATTATATACTGCAATGAATACTGTATCATGGAAGTCTTTATAATTAACATTCGAAATCTTTATACTTTTGGCAGTCTTCATTTTTCAGGTAATGTACACATAATACTTTATTTGGCAGTCTCCATTTTAACATGGAAGTTTTTATATTAAATGCTACAAGTCTTTATACCTCTAACTTAAATGTTTATATACTTTTGAAGCAGCAATCTTTTTAACACATATCAATAGAGGTATTATACTAAAGCCATAAATTCTTTATACTGCAGTCAGAAAAAGCTTTATACTACCAAAGACTTCAAGTCTACTGAAATATCGAGGCAATAAAAGATATCAACAAAGACTTTATACTGCCAAATGTACTGTTTAACAAGTTGCAAAGTCACTAAAAGCACTCAAACAAGTTTAGAGCATTAAAACTACACGGCAATCATAAAATCAGTGTCAATCATAAAAACAATCTTCCACAACCAAACAATCATACTGCATTTATTCATTTAAAAGTACTTCATATCTTCAATCTTACTACTTGATTTTCTTGTCTTCTTCCAAAACAAATTCTTCCTCATTAGTTTCATCAGTTAGAAGTTTGTATGCAAGTACTGCTCACTCCTTCTGTATGTCTGACTGCAGGAGTTGTAAATAGCAATAATTACATAAAAGCTGATAGAAGATTAGAAGTCTTTATATTGTTAAATTGAAGTCATAGTACTATTTGAAGGAGTTGGAAACAGCAAATGAGGCATAACTGTTGAGTACCTGTGTAAAGTTCAGAGGAGTTTCTGTGATAACACAGTAAATGTAACGAAGAACAAATATGGCACAATCACATTGGTTACTTTGCTTTGGACAAGTCACCCATCTGTAAAGTGCTTCAATCCATTGTGCATTGTCTGCAAATTTTAGAACATAGTTTTAGTCTTTATACTCAACACAATAAGTCTTTATATTGATAGGAAATATAAATCTCTAGAAAATATTTATACTTCACTTACTGGATCTCCAACTAAGGAAGTATTTCACCCATGCTAGACGTTCTTGAACAATCTTCTGGTATGTCAAATTTGAGTCATCACTCAGAGAATTGAACATCATTATCTTTACTTTTTGAAGATCCGCAATTGCCAACACCCAATGTTGGCCAGAACACATAGGAACGACCAGCCATCGTGCATAGTCAAATTGTTCACTAAAAAGGTGAGGCTCCAAAGTGTATAACTTATGAACATCCCTTTTTGGTGCCAGTTCCTGCATTAGAACACAGTAATGAATTTGAAAGGAAGGTATTGGACATGTAATAACACATAAAATAAATAGTTATAGAACTTACAATATTATATGGATGGATGTAGAACCAGGTATTTGGTACAGCAGTACTCCTCTGCATGATATAAAGCATAATCCCCATGAACTGTACAATATAAATTAGTAAGAAGAGTTAATATTATATGACGGAACACTTTTAAATGTTCAACTAGCAGCTTTATGTGTTATTACAGCTTTAGATTATTTGGAAGAATGAGGCAATGAAATACTCATACATCTGCAGATACATGTTTTGCATAAATGACTTCTGCAACGGCCTTATACCCGCACCAAAGCTTGTCGTCTTTATTTTTGTATGACACTTCCTTCTCATCGAATTGTTTCCTTCTCAGCTTAATGACGAAATTGTCTAGAACAGTTGTTACTTCATCACTGAGCCTGGCCCTTGCCCTGTATGTCCACCTACATAAATATAATAACATGAAGTCATAATAATTGCACAGAGAAGTCTTTATAGGTATATGAAGAGGTCTTAATTGTTGTTGTAATTGACAACAATAGAATGTTTCAGTCAAGTCTAAATAGTTATATTAAGAAGTACTACTAGAATGCAGCACATATAATTTGCTGCTTATTTTTCATCCCATGAATCTGACATCAATAATGAAAAAGTGTAATCTTACTTGCTTATAGGAAGACTTGGTTTTTCAATTAGCCTACCTTCACCTGGGTCTGCAAAAACACTCTTTGTGAAGTTCCATTTGTCAGTGTCAGTATCAAAGTCAACATCTTCGTAATGGCGCTCCTTGTCCAACATCATAATGTAGTGCCACTCTTTGTAGGACATGTCAATTTTGCATTCCTGACTTAATGGAGGTTCTTTGAACCCATCATCGTCCTGGTTCAAGTCAACAACTTCTTGAGAATTTTTCTTCTCTAACTCTGCCTGGGAAGTAAGTCCCAGATCAAAGCTTGGTGCTCCCACATCATCACATCTTCCTCTTTGGTTGTTTACAATCACACCTTTATTAAAAAAAAATCACGTAAATTGTGTAACTATAAAGTCTTATATTAACATAATACTTCTATTACCCCCTGTAAGTCTTAATACTTCAACTACCAAGTCTTAATATTAAACAACATAAAAGCTTTATACTGCCAAAGACTCCAAGTCTACTGCCAGGAGTTTTCTATTATTTCTTTACTGTAGATAAAATAAGACTTTATACAATCTGCATTAAGTCTTTATACTATGTGGATTAAGTCATTATATAATTCTACATTGTTATTCAATCATAAGTGTTGTTAATAGTCCAAATTGAAACTCCTTATTCATGAAATCATAAGTGTTAATATTAAAGGAAAAATGAAATAATTAAATGTGATCTTACCTTTTTTACGAAATTCTTCCTTCATTCGAAGGTTCCATTCCACCTTGTCTGCAGCTTCACAGAATTTCAGCTCCAGTGAAGGTGAAATGTCATCAAGACCTTGTATCGAAGGCGGTGGATCGTAATTTATTTCCTCAAACCTATATAAAAAAATAATACAAATATACATAAAAACATTGAAATTTTTGACAATTAGAAAGGTTAAAACCGACACCTTTCTGTAGGAGCTTTTTCCATCAGTAGGGGGCATGGTTCCATGCCAAATTTCCAGTAAACTGGAGCCATCTCAACCATCAAATTGAATGTGTTCCGGACGTAATTTTGCAAGCTGACCTCATCCTGAAGAGTCTTTAGGAATGATATTGGAATAAACCCATCCAGAATGATTTTCTCGGCTTCATCAACTTTGAGTGGAGCGGAAATATCATGTAGAAAGGTAACCTTTCTTAATTCAATCCTAATTGAGATTCTTCTCCAATTGAAGGGCAAATTCCAATTCAAATACCTTGGAATATGTCCTCTGTATTTGTATTCCTTGTCTAACCTTACATGCTCAAGAAAGAACACCTATAATAATGTCCAAAGAAATAGGTTGATGTAACTTCTTATCAAATACATTCTGGAAAATTTATATGTAGTTAAAAATTTAATTTTGTACTGTCAGCACCATAAGTCTTTATACTACATGAATAAGCTCATTAGACTAAGTGATACATTTGTTTGTACTTTCTGTAGATAAATCTTTATACTAAATATTAAATGTCATAATACAACTGACATGAACTTTGTATTACTAATCCCAGAATAAAAAACTATAAGTTTTTTATTCTAGGAAATTATACAAAAAATGATTACACTGGAAATTGAATGCAATATATCCTAAAATTTTATATTTAAAGTAGAAAATTGAATTTCAGCAAACTCACTTCAAGGCCCAATCCGCATCCAGGAAGGGTGCCCGATGGATGATTTTTGGGTTTTTTTTTCCAGCATTGTCATCTTCATCTTCTTCTTCCTCTTGACTCGAACCCTCTTGAGTAGAAACTTCACCCTTCTCCATCATTTTGCACTAGATATAACAATGTGGAATGTGCGTCATGAGTTGTAAGTACACTACTTCTCCCCAAGAGTACTGACTGATTTTGTCCAAATTTTCAACATAGTGGAACAAATGAACCGGAACAGTACCGCATGCTTGAGGGAAGAGTATTGCAGTGAACAAATGCATTATCAACAAACCGACAACATCCTTCTCAGGTTTGCCATCTTGTAATGCTTGCAAGATGACTTCCTCCAATTTTTTTCGGGATATAGACCTAGTAGTCCTACCAAAGTAGTCTGTCTTTAGACGTGATTCTATCACCTTCGTCCTTTTGTAAATTACTGGTTGATCTGTGAATAAATGAATCAAAATCAATTAATTCTTTACTATCAGTCTTTATACTACATGTGAAGTATTTATACTACGTGTTCTAAAGTCTTTAGACTACATGACATACACTGATTGTTCTACATGACATGAAGTATTTATACTATATTCCGTAAAGGGTTTATATTACAAGACATAAAGTCTTTAGACTGCTATACAAAAACAATCATTACTATGAGATGGATTAGTTCTTTAATGTCAGTACCATAAAGTGATGAGATCATATGCGTCAACTCTTTATACTATCAGTTCAATGTTAAAAGTACTCACTCTTCAAAGGTAAACCCATAATAATGGAGACCCCCTCAGCGGTGAAAAACATATCTTTGCCCTTTAAGGTGAAGCAAGATTTTGTTGGGTTCCACATCAATAAGATCTCATGCAGAAGTGCATTGTTCACATGTGTGCCCTTTGGAATTGTGAATAAATGCATGAAAGGTGTAGATGCAATGAGCCTGACATGCTCCGAGTTGAGTTTTTTTATGACATCTTTGTGAAAAAATGTCGTAAAAGGTTCCAAGAAGCACTTGTTAGTTATAATTGTCTGCTTCACAGATTTTACCTTTTTAAGATCAGTTTCTACAAATAAGCAAATGAAGGCAGTCTTAATAGTTGTTCGACAAAGTTGTAGTTAAAGTACAATTATATTGAGAAGGAAATATTGTGCATACCTTTTTTCCAACCTTTTGGCCGTCCCCTGGGCTTCTTTGCAACCAATTCAGATCAAAATGGTTGCTCTGCGTCCTCTTGTGGTCTTTTTCCTGAAGCCTTTGAGGAATGTTTTGCTCCTTTTCCAACTGCTTCCTCTAAGGCCTCATGATCTGCACCAGAGTTACTATAAATGTTAGGAGCAATTTTTTACATAAATTATTATCATTGTATTTGTTCAATAAATTATTTATACTAGAAGCCAGACATTTTTATAGTACAAGTATAAAGTCTTTAGACTTAGTAAAAAATTAGTTTAAAAAAATACTTGAAGTCTTTATACTATAATCAAGAAGTCGTTATACTACATGATAAAAGTCTTAAAATTATTGTCATTGAAAAAATTGAAATAATTTTTGAACCTTTAGGCTGTTCAATAGAATTCTTTACAATAGTTTTCTTTGAGAGGCCCTTTTCTGGTCCAGTTTTGGATTCCTCTGATGCCTTCTTTGCAACTTCTTCATCTGAGGGCTTATTTGAAACATCTTCCTCTAATGAGGGCTTCTTGGGAACTTCTTGCTCCGATGAGGGATTCTTTGGATCTTCTTCCTCCGATGAGGGCTTGTTTGATAATTCTTCCTCTGATGAGGGCTCCTTTGCTATATACCCAAAGATAATCATTAGACAGTTAAGTCTTAATGCTGGAAAATAAAGTCTTAGGTTACCATATTGCAACAGTTAAGTCTTAATGTAGACATTTAAAGTCTTAATTGTGTAACTATAAAGTCTTATATTAACATAATACTTCTATTACCCCCTGTAAGTCTTAATACTTCAACTACCAAGTCTTAATATTAAACAACATAAAAGATTTATACTACTAAAGACTCCAAGTCTACTGTCAGTAGTTTTCTATTATTTCTTTACTGTAGATAAAATATGACTTTATACAATCTGCATTAAGTCTTTATACTATGTGGATTAAGTCATTATATAATATGAAATAAAGTAATTACAATTATTCAATTAATTTTTGCACCTTTTGATTGTGAATTGGACTTCTTTGTAGCAGGTTGTCTACCAGTTTTGGCTTGCTCTGCGGCAATTTTTCTTTTCATTGTTCCTGTGTTAAATTTTTTTTTTCAGATTGATGTTAACAAACAAATCAAAGATATTACTTTTTGGAACAACAACTTTTTCTCGTGGAGTGGGTTTCTTCGCCAGGGGGTTCACTGCTTAAAATAATGTAATTATTAGGCTTAATACATCAAAATTAAACAATGTAACATAAAATTTAATGTAGTTTTGGTTGAAATTTGAATAGGTAAAAATGATTCAAACATTGCTGCTGCGGTTTATCCTTCGATGCAGTTTTCTTTTTTGGGGGTGTTGGTACTGTTTCAACTTCAGCTGGATTTGTTACAAAGGAACCACAATGTATTTTGTTAATTAAACACAATTAGGAAAACATCATTTATATGCATCAAGTACTTAACTACATTAAATGATATTGCATACCTATACCGAGCACGTTTGCAATAATCTGGTTTATTTTGGTATGAATATCTTTTTTGTTACCCTTAACTCCTTCACTTCCTTCTAAATCTTGACAATGAAAGGAAACACATATTAACATTGTTAAAGGTTCAAAAATAGGAAAAATTATTGATACAATTGGCATGATGTCTTAATACTACATCTATAAATTATTAATAGTAGCAATTGTTTACAAAAAAGTTTATCAAAATTACTTGTACTAACAAGTCTTAATATGAAACAGCTAAGTCTTAATATCTAAACCTTGCATGCAAAAGAACAACAGATCTGAATATATAAAACTTGCATGCAATATTGAATAGAGTAATTTTTACAGAAGATGAACAAGACAATTAATCGTAGTATAAACCCTAGAAAATGTATTAAAGCCCTATTTTTTTTGCATAATGTTACCATTTTCTGGAATAGGGCTGAGTTCTTGTTGTTCGATTGTCCAAGGCTTAGGGATTACTTTCTCGTTTCGTGTGGTTGATTTCTTCTCAGTAGATGCATTGCCCGATTTCTTCTCTAGCGGGTTGATTTTCAATGACGAATCTTCTCGTTTCTTACTTCTCCGTTCTCGATCGCTAGTAGTTCCTTTCTGGTCAGACATTTGGAATGGAGTAGAGTAATCGGAGAGAACAGATGAAATCGAAAAATGATGGAATGGGGAATGGAGAATGAGAATCGATTTTGCTTCTTTATTGATCTCAGTAAGGTTTACTGTGTTTGATCGACTAGGGAATGGAGAAGGGTTGTACTACTGAGTCGATGTTGATGAGTTGATTTGAAATAAATGCTTCAAACATCTCCATTTTGTAGATTGTGCTTTCACAATTTGAATGAAACGGTGTCTTCACTACTTTTCACCGAAGGGTTTGTACTGGAGACGCGATGTTTCAAGGCAAAAACAGAAAAAGGAAAAACAAGTGCAGGGGATGAGACTCGAACTCAATACCTTTGGCGACCAAATGCCACTATCAAATCCCAAAGAACCACTGCACCTTTTCATTTTTCTCGTTTGGTGACATGTCGCAAATAAATAATAGTTATAGATTGAATAGAAATTTTGTCTAGCATTTTTATTTTGTGATATCTTAATATTACATTCAAGAAGACTTTATACTTATTGATATAAGTCTTTATATCTTTCTGTGTATCCTAATCACACTTTTAATATTGGAATTTTTATTTTTAAAAGAAATCTTAATACTGTCTACAAGAAGGTTTTATACTCATTCATATATGTCTTTATTCTTTCTATGTATCGTAATCACAATTTTAATATTGAAAACTCGTATGAGTGTTAATTATAACGGGCCAATTTTAGTTTTTAATAATTGAAAGCAAAGGCCCATATTTGAAAGCAAAGGACCATATTTTACAGTAAGTTAATGAATTACATAATGTAATGAATATTATTAGATTGAATAATGTTATATTTAACAGGTGGAACGTGAGAAATTGAAAAGGTGGCATCGTTTTTTTTAATAAACAACACCCTAAAAATCTTTCTAAACAGTGTAGATTTTCTCTTCTCATCGAAAAGGATTGAAAGGGTTCCTTATTCGACGAAATGCTCGCATCGCACTGGAAGGCTGCCTCCTTCCTCCTCATCGCATAAGCACTCCAAAAAAAAAAAGGTAAATATTGAACTGATCTTGTCAAAATTAATCTTTCTTTAAACAAACCTTCTAGTGTATTTTGATCTTTCTTGTCAAAATTTATCTATTAATGCACTGTTGAGAACTTTCTACAAGCTTAAAACAAAGTAGTTTGGAATATGAAGGTTGAAATAATATGATATTTTGCT
>CAXKVX010003007.1:0-41483 GCA_964058865.1 Eleocharis quinqueflora | reverse complement strand
CCCCTATGAGATTAATCAACATACCATCTGAGCTACAAACATCTCAAGGTCCAATTGCAAAGCAAGAATGAAAACGCAGGTCAGTGGTACTTACCAACAAAAGAGACTGATCAATACACTCTGTAATGCCGGACTTAACTGTTAACTAACGTGCTTTGTAGAAAATCAGTGTCGTTTACCTCCTTCTGTCTCCTTTGACATTCTCCTCCGACGCACTGGGATGTGCGGCAGCAAAAAACGTGGAGTGAAAAAATGGATTGGGATAGTGCAGTAATTTAGACGTGGATGTCTCAAACATTCTAGCAGCAAACAAAAAACGTGGCACTGGGGAAAGGAAAAAAATATATATGTGCTACAGTAATTTACTGTAGCATGAACAGTGAAAACATTGTTCATTGCACTGTGGAAATGAACATTGTCCAAATGTTGCGCCATTATATATGTACAGTAATTTTACTGTAGCATGAACAGTGAAAACACTGTTCATTGCACTGTGGAAATGAACATTGTCCAAATGTTGCGCCATTATATATGTAGTATATGTAAGATTTCTCTTGTCAGCTGAACATGTCAAATTTTCACACGAAAAATATTATTTTTGTCAATAGTCCAAAAGTTAGTTTTTGAGTGTACCATCTTTTTTATTTGATAACTAAAGTCATATAAGTTGATAATTAACAATTTCGATAAAATTTAGACAAATCGATAAGACTACTAGGCAAATAAATTAAGATTTAAATGGTAATAGTTAGACCGGAAATATTTCAAAATTGCATTTACCCAACAAAACCATAAAACATGCATATTGAAAACAATTTTCGATAGCTCAGAAAAAGTCGTACAAATTACATTTCGTATAGAATTGACCTTTTTCCGTTCAAAAATAAAATGAACTGTGTAAATTTAAAAAGTTAACTTTTTTGTAGGAAACAAATGCTCAAGTAGTATTAACTCCTTAAATTATAAATTTGACCAAAAATTCTTTAAATTAGACCCACTTAGATTGATAACACGAAAATATAAATGAATATATACTACACCTGGTGTTGACTGAAAACAAAAACACAAAAAGAGATGCTAACTTTTTGTGGGCATGCTCTCTTTTTGGACTTAAACCTGAAAGAAATTGAAGAAATTTCAAAGATTATTGTGAGTAACTTACCACAATAGGTACATTTCAAAACAAGTTGTAATGGTAAAAGTTATAACAAACTAAATATGAACCTCGACGCAGCTTGCTCATCATCTCTGTCAACATTAGAACCACCTTCATTTTCTTGCAAACGAACAGCATTTTTGCATTTTCTTTTATTATGACCATGCGTACCACATCATGCACACTTATAAGATCTTTTCTTTGGTTCATTAGCAGGCCTTATGCGATTCTTTCGTGGTCTCCCAGGTGGACGATTCAGTATCAGTGGATGTATGATGTAACCAAAATCACAACTGACCCACTCATTTTTGCTTGGCATTGGAGCTATGCATGTATCGTATGTTGTCTTAAATCGAGACACTGTGAAGTAAGGATCAACATAATTTTCCCACTTAACGTTTCTTATTGAGGCAATTAGAGCAGCCGCATGAATACACGGAATACCTCTCACTTGTCATACCCGACAAGTACATGTTTGTGTTTCTAAGTTACACAACCCACCTTGATCCTTCTTTTTCTACCTCAGCACAAGAAATCACACTTCTATGCACATTATAATCGCCCAAGCCCTTGATAAAATAGAAAGTACAGTTCATCAGTGACTTTGCATAATTATCAGTAAACATATTATGTGGAATTAAATGCCAACTAACTATCAGTACTAATAGTATAACTTCCTAACAGCTTACAACTTCAAAATAATTTAATTAAGTTAAATTAAATCAGCTAATTACCCGAGAAATATTTTTTATGTAGTCAGCCACCTTTGGTACCAATGGCCCTTTCCAAGCTGCTGAAATTATTCTCCTTTTCTCAAACTTCACCATTATCTTTTGTCTAATTGAGTCAAGCAAATCAATGACTGGTTTGTTTCTCTCTTGAGTAATCCAATAATTGAATGTTTCAGCAATGTTGTTGGTGATATTGTCGCATTTTGCAACTGTTCCGAATTGACTTCGACTCCATAACTGATAATGCTCATTTCTAAGATATGCAATGGCTGCTGGACATAATGTCTCAATCTCATCAATTATAGCCTTGTAACGTGTTGGAGAATATGTTCGTGCAGCTCCCCAAAGACCAAACTTCAGAAGATCTCCATGGAAATGCTTCTTGAAATTACTAAAGAGATGCCTCATGCATTCTCTATGCTCGGCCAATGGATAAACAGTCGCAAGGGCATTTTGCAATCCTTTTTGCATGTCTACAGATATCACTAGTCCATATGGCATTCCTATGGCTTTGTACAATGCTCTCAAAAACCATTCCCAAGAACTCTCATTTTCTCCCTCCATGACGGCAAAAGCAACCGGAAACATCCAATTATTTCCATCAATTGTCGTGGCAGCCACAACAACCCCTTTCCATTTCCAATTCAGGTGACAAGCATCAAGGCTTATATATGGTCTACAACCCTTTATGAATCCACTTATGCAAGCTCCAAGAGATATAAAAAATCGCTGAAAATGTACATTTTCTCCATTTTCTCCTTTTATCAGTTATGTCCCTAGCTCTACAACACTTTCTGGATTGCTTCTCATTATCTCTTCTTGTAATGATCCTATTTGGTTAAAAGAATCTGTCCATTTTCCATATATATCATTAAGTGCCAATTATTTTCCCTCCCAAACTCTACTGTACGGCAATGAAATGCCGTATTTGTCTTCAAGGTTCTTCTTTATACAATTAGGTGAAATATTTGTATCCTTCGTTACATCATTAATAATCCTGTCGGCTACCCATCCTTGTGTTGCATGCTTGTTGCCTCGCTTATTAACTCCACAACATTTGTGTATTGATTGCATTGTTCTAACAACAAAAGTAACTTCATCTTCACTCACTGTTGCATGAATTCTCCAATTGCACTTACGATCTGCACAAGTCGTTGTTACACGTGTAGGTTCACTCTTACACAAATGGTACTCAAAATCATTTGTAACGGCATGGTGATTGAGAGCCCTTCTAAAAGCCACTACATGTGGAAATTTTGCACCTGCTTCTATTTTCGGATCATCTTTATCGTATGAATAAAACTGATCACCTTCACATGAAAAAGCATGCCCATCATCATCTTCATCGTCAATGTCACTATAACAACTATGGTGACTTGCCTCACTGTTGCAATAATCTGAATCATCCTCATAGTTATTTTCTATATTTCCATCCTCCTCAATCACTCCATCCTCGCAAACTGGTACCGTCTCCTTAGTCATATAAACTACCACTTCTTTCTTCTCGTCATACATTGCTAACATCAACTCATATCCTGCATCGTCCTCAAGTTGAATGAAGGATTGAGAAGCAACACGCTTGTCCAGAAAAACTAATGATAGATTCTGATTCTCATCAAATGGATACAAACCACTAACTTCTTCAAATAATTCAACATAATTGAAGTTCACACGATCCAAATAAATGGTTCGTTGCCTACCAAAACAATATTTCTTTCTTGTCTCATTGTTGATTAGTCTAAAAAAGCCACCATATTTTACAATTAACTTGAATCGAGATGCAACCGTGCTGAAAAAAAAAAGGTTACAGTGAGACAAGGCAGTGAAGACCGAACTTCATAAAGACAGAATTTGGTATAAGGATTACTGGTAATTCACAAAGAAAAGGATTACAAGAATTTGGTACTGATCCAGTGATAAGCTAATTCAGAAAGGTACTGATTCAGCAAAGCCATATGTTCATTGATAAAAGGTACTTGATACAATGGGGTCATGTGCATGCTTCACAAAAAAGGGTGTAACTTTTGATCTGTCCGTCGGATCGGGCTGAAATTTTGACAGGAAATCGACAACCCAAAGATCGAAACGAAACCATTTATGATTAGTTTCGCCCATTTTCCGAGCTCAGATTTGCGATCCGAGTCTTCCTTCATAGACTTTTGGACATTTTTTTAAAAATTTTAGAGTTTTTAGCAGTTTTAGCAGTTTTTTATGTATTTCTGTCATTTAGGAATTGGTTTTTTCTATTTTCTGTCCTTTAGCATCAGTACTTGTCCATCTTCACTCACTAACTACATTACTGGTAAGAACTTAAAACAGTGAATTTACCTTGAACTACTTCTGACAGTTTCTTTTTCTTTCCTTCTCATTTTTAGCTTTTGACGCGGTTGTATTTCAGAAGCAAAACAATCAATTTCGTTTTCATTTGGAGAACTTGGTTGATCGATTATAAAAGAAGAGAAGCAATCATTTTCATTTGGAGCCCTTTCCATGCTGATTTAATGTGAGTTGGAGGAACATAAGAGATGAGTTAGGCAAAGAAATGGAGTTTTGGAGGGAAATAATTGTACTGCTTTTTGCAAACAAAAGCAATTCTGGAGGCGATTGAAGTGATCAAATAAAATATAGGAGAAGTTCAATCGTTTGCTGCATTTTTGGAGGGAAATGGCAGAAGCAATTCTGGTTTAGGGAGGGAAAGGACAGAAATGTCATGTTTAGAGAAAATTGTGATTTTCAATTATTTATTTTGTTTCAAAATGATATTATGGAGATATATCAAAAGAATAGTTAATTTGTGGATAAATAGCTAATTTATCTAATGTAATGAGTAAATATCTTAAAAGAGTTAATGTAATGGGTATGTAAACGGCGATTGATATTCTAATCAATAAATACATCGATAAATTGGTTTTCGTTCAGCACACGGTTCTTGACTTGTTCGCGATCTCCTCTATTCCTCGTTTTTTTTTCTCTCTCTCTCTCTCGCGGTGCCATCTTATTTCTTTAGCTGTTTAGCACCATTCAGCCGCATCCTGATTATAGAAGGATGGAAATATATTTGCATAAAAAGGTTCAATATTACCAGTCCATTAGATTTTTGACTGAGAATCATTTCGGGGTTCAAAATATGAATTTACCAGGCTTGTGTTTTGATCTACCTGCTATAACTATCTGTACTACTTAGTAATGAAACAATTAAATGCCAGATCCAGCGTTCCCAGAGTTAACCTCAAGTATAAATAAGCCGAAGCTTTTAGTGTAACCATCTCCCTAGGTTAATAGTGAGAGATTTGCAATTCAAAATTTCAAATCACAAGTATCCTACAAACATGTGATGTTCATGAACTGTTAAATATCAAGCTTCAGTTTTTCTAAGGTCAATTGACATCACCAGTATCCCAGTCTCTCTACATCTGAACTATGGCACTAGTAAAAAAAGATTTTCTCCTAATATCTCCAAAAATACAGTGTAAAACTCATTTAGAAGTCTACAACTCAATCTGTAGAAATTATGGAGTGAATCAACCAAGGAAATTCATAATGACCAGATGGAGCACCAGGTTGCACAGCAAGAAATCTGCAAAAGCACGTTCAGGTGGCAGATCCTACAATTCAACAATTTTATAGCTATTGAAGATAAATAATAACAAAATTAATTAATCGATGCATTCATGCATAAACTGGCAGGACCGAGCTAGTACCCTCAACAGTCAACATTGATATAAGAAATATGACATAATCCGATCACAGCCCCAACTTGGTAAATGGTTCAGGACAAGGTCACGAATTCATAAGCAACTGGTAGGTTGGGTCTGACCACCTATTTGCACAGCACTTCAATCACTTGTCAAAATAAAACAAACGCTAATTTCAAACTAGCCCAATGAAGTACAAGATCCAACTGGTATCAAAATCTTCCAGATTTTTTGGCAATTTTGTAACAGGTCTAAAACTCTGGACAAGTAACATTACTTTCTATACCCAATGGAGGATTTGACTCGACCTGTTTAGCACCAAGTAATAACCCAACAGGCTCAAAATTTGCTAACACCACACATGGTCCGAGTCGACTAGACAAACATTGAAAGTTTTACTAAAAGAGATATCCATAGCTGGGACATACAGTTTAGCCAGTATCACACCAGAAAAGTTTGCTACACCTATTAGAAACTAGAATGATATCTGTTTGTTGGATAAAATAAATACAACAAAGATAAATAAAATACATTGAGAATGAAATTAATTTGTGTGGACCTTTTTCTACCAATATCAATGATCACAAACCAAACACAAAAAAGCATCAGAACAAGACCATTATAACTAGACAAAAACAGGCAAATGACTAACATCTTCAAACTTTGGCAAAAATATTAAAAAATAACTAAATTAAAACAAACTGGCATAGTACCTTAAATTCCTTGTTATCTTTGTTGACCTGAATGCGGAGACAAACTGCATTCAAATAGGAGGGAAAGCAGTGTTCAGTAATTCAGCTAAACAGCTGATGTATTTGTTTGATAAAAATGTTTATCTAACTAGAGCTCAAATCTTAGGTCATTGTGCAGGGAAGTAAACAAAAATTGGGGAAAAGAACAGACCAGCTAAAACAGCAGTGCCGATGCAAGAAAGGACACCAGACAGGAAAGAGTTGAAGGGAAAGGATCCCACAATTGCCATGTAAACTACCTGGTTCATAGATTGTTGTTAAAATTGGATATGAAATTATCTATGATAACTATTTTTTTTTTTATTTCATCCTTTGTTGACTAGTAGCAGACCTCGAGACGAAATGGTACATTGCTGATCGCATTACCAGCTAATCTAGGTACCAGTCTGAACATCACTGTACCATAGTTATCCAGCCAATATCAACCCTTTACCTTACCAAGTCTAAATTTCCACACAATTTTAAACAAATGTACTTAGTGACAAGTTCACATGCTTATTTTGGGATTGAATGTCTGCATTTGCTAAAGAAAGCAAGATCATACTCATTAAAAATAATATATGAGAAACCTATAGAGATATCCAAAATAACTCCATCACGAGTTTCTTTGTTGGATGGAATTCTTTATTGCTCCATTAATATCACAAACTAATTGCAATATGGGTGCAAAGAAACTGCAATGTTGTTATAGTTGTAATGCAAAATGCAAAATGCAAAGCTGCTGTGGCATGCAATTGTACATGAAGAGGGGACAGGAGAGAAAAGTGTCTCAGTCTGACATATAGAAGTCAAGATAAACATAAATGTACCTGAATTAGAGCTGTAAGAACAGCATACACCACATAAAGATCAATAAGCTGCATAATTTGCATGAAAAGATGTGTCAGTAGAGATCCAGTTCCATCAATCATACTTTATTATTAGGGTAAAAGTCACTAACAATACAAACCTCAGAATGTGTTTACAGAAATATCACAATTGTACCTTGAGGTTTGTAAGAGTGACAGCATAAGCCCTACGAAGTGACTGGATGAGTAGCTGCGCATCATTAGTACCTTTCGTGTCAGGTCTAATTCACCCGACTATGCTAAATCTTCTCAATTCAAGAATCAGAATTCAAGAACTGAGGAACTCAGCTGCTAATGGTTTACGGCAGTAATGGAAACGAGAGCGAAATTGAGTCAAATTGATTTTCTATTTCATGATCAGCACCGTTACAATCTCAATTCATATATATACGATACTAATCCTGTAATCTGATCTGAATAATTCCTAAACAATTGATCTAATCATTCTCCTCTTGCCACGTCATCTAACTAACCTAACTAACTGAATTTCTTTTAATATTCTTTTATTTTTCCGCGTTCAATCAAAGCCGTCAGATCTTGGTCTCTTGATTTAGATGAGAGGAGCTGATGTCTTCAGTTTTAATTAAATTGTGGGCCCCTGCTGTCAGTGCCCATCTCCTTTCTTCTTTTCTTCCCTTCTTCTGGCGCTCTAACGGCTATGTCAGTAACAGCTGTTACTGTTATTGTTACACTCCCCCTCCCTTGAAACGATTCTCGACCTCGAGAATAAACTCTGGAAACCTTTCCTTAATAGTTTGGTAATCTTCCCACGATGCTTCTTCAGCTGATTGCTGCTCCCATTGAACCAGAATCTGAGGCTCCACAGCATTACCCACCTTTGCCATTCGTCTCGCTAGTATGGATGTTGGTTGTTTGATTCAAGGTGGTTGGATTCCAACTAATGATGTAGAGGGAGATATTGCCTGACCTTGCCCAATTCTCGCCTTCAATTGTGAAACGTGAAATACCGGATGAATAGAAGAATCAAGAGGCAATCGTAGTTTGTAGGCTACGGTACTGATTTTCTCAATTATCTCGTAGGGTCCAAAAAACTTAGGATTAAGCTTCTGATTATTCATGCCCGAAATGGAAACTTGCCTGTATGGCTGTATTTTCAAGTATACCCAGTCCCCTACATCGAATTTTCTTTCTGATCTATTCAAATCAGAATAGAATTTCATTCTTTCTTGAGCCTTTTCCAAATTAACCTTCAATTGTCTGATCATTTCCTCTTTATTCTTTAAAGTTTCATTTACAACTTCTATTTGGCTTTTTGGAACACTGCCTATGGCTAATTGAGGTGCTTCATAACCATACATTGCTTTGAAGGAAGAAGACTTGATAGCAGTATGGTAACAAGTGTTGTACCAATACTCAGCCATGGATAACCACTTATGCCATTGTTTCTGTTGATTGAAGCACATAGCCCTCAAATAATGCTCTAAGCATTGATTAACTCGTTCTGTCTGGCCATCAGACTGAGGGTGGTAAGTAGTGCTGAGATTTAATTTAACCCCTAATTTTTCCATTAACTCTCTCCAAAATCTGCTAGTAAATATAGGATCTCTGTCTGAAATAATTGTTTGTGGTAACCCATGTAGCTTGTAGATATTATCCAAAAAGGCTTGTACTACTGTTTTGGCAGTGAAAGAGTGAGATAGGGAGATGAAATGTGCATATTTGGTGAAACGGTCTACTACCACCATTATCACCTCTTTCCCTTCTGACTTTGGCAGTCCTGTGATAAAATCAATGCCTATGCTTGTCCAAGCTTCCTCAGGTATGGGTAGAGGTTGGAGGAGGCCAGGGCTCAAGACATGTTCAGGTTTGTTCATTTGGCAATTATCACACTTGCTGATAAACTGATGCACTTCTTCTTTCAAATTAGGCCAGTAAAAATTCCTTTTTACCCTTTGATAGGTGGCAGTGATTCCTGAGTGACCACCCAGTGAGGAAGAGTGCAATTCTTCTAAAATCCGAGTTCTAAGATTTCCAAAATTGCCCACACAAATTTTACCCTTTTTTCTAAGAATTCCTTGATGTTGTGATAATTGTGTTTCACCTTCAGCTCCTTCCTCATTGGCTTTATTTTGATTTTGTTCTTCCATTTTTTTTATTAATCCCTCAATCCATGTGTCACCTTGATAGCTATCTTGTATCTCACTCATCCATGTAGGCTTGAGTTCAGTTATAGCCTTCAAGTGCTTGCCCTCAGCTTCTTCCCTTGTCACTGTCTCCTCACTATCTCTTCTTGAGAGAGCATCTGCTACCACATTTTCTTTTCCTTTCTTGTACTCAATTACATAATCAAGATCTAACAATTTGCTCAATGCTTTATGTTGTAAGCTAGTATGAACCCTTTGCTCCAAAAGAAACTTCAGGCTGATGTGATCAGTCCTGATGATGAAGTGACTTACCATCAAATAGGATCTCCACTTGGTGACAGCAGCTACCAATGCCAAGAGTTCCTTCTCATAGGTGGACAATGCACTATTTCTCTTCCCCAATTTTTGGCTCATAAAGGCAATTGGCTTGTTGTCCTGCATCAACACTGCACCCAACCCTTCCTTGCTGGCATCTGTCTCAATTACAAATACCTTGCCAAAATCTGGTAATGCAAGCACTGGAGCTTTGTGCATTGCCTCCTTTAACTCTTCAAAGGCTAATTGAGCTTCTTTATTCCATAGGAAAGCATCTTTCTTGAGCTGATCAGTAAGAGGTTTAGAAATAATGCCATAGTTTCTAATAAATTTCCTGTAGTACCCAGTTAATCCCAAAAAACCCCTCAACCCCTTGATATTCTTAGGTACTGGCCATTCTTGCATAGATTGAATTTTCTTAAGATCTGTGGCTACTCCCTTCTTAGAGATTATGTGACCTAGGTATTCAATTTCCCTTACTGTAAATGCACATTTAGATTCCTTAACATACAACTGATTCTCAAGCAACACTGTGAGTACTTGCCTTAGATGAGAAGCATGGGTATTAAGGTCAGGACTAAAGACAAGGATGTCATCAAAGAATACCAATACAATTTTCCTTAGATAGGGTTTGAATACTGAATTCATTAAGTGTTGAAAGGTGGCTGGTGCATTGGTGAGTCCAAAGGGCATCACATTGAACTCATAGTGACCCTCATGGGTCTGAAATGCTGTCTTGAACCTATCCTCTTCATGCATCCTGATTTGGTGGTATCCAGCCCTTAAATCCAACTTGGTGAAATATTCAGAACCCTTCAACTCATCTAACAAATCCTCAATAATGGGTATAGGGTATTTGTTTTTGATGGTATCATCGCTTAACCTCCTATAATCGATGCACATACGCCAAGAACCATCATTTTTCTTAACTAAAAGGACTAGAGAAGAATAGGGACTGGTAGAGGGCTGAATAAAGGAGTTTTGAAGCAATTCCCCAATTATCTTTTCAATCTCCAGTTTTTGAAAATGAGAGAACCTGTATGGTCTCAAAGCTATGGGCTTGGCATCAGGTTTTAAAGAGATTTTATGATCAATAGTTCTGAAAGGAGGCAAATCCCTTGGTTCTTCAAATATGGCTTTGAACTCTCTCAACAGTTCTGTGATCAAAGGAGGGGCCTCTCCCTTGGTGGCTTCTTCTATAGGGTCAATTCTGAACAAGTGTGCTACAAAGACTTGATGACCCTTCTTGCCTTCATTTTCTAGGTCAATTTGGTATTCACACAGCTTAACTTCAGCATTTACCTCTTCTACTTGCAATCTCACTGGCTTATCTTGGTATTGGAAAAGTATGATATCATTTAACCAATCTATAGTCATTAGGCCTGTGGAAGCTAACCAATCAATGCCTAGAATCAAATCATACCCAGGCACCCTCATGACCCTCATATCAGCTTGAAATTTTTGACCTTGTAATGTAAAAGGCAGGTCTTTACATATCTGAGATGAATTCATTTGAGTACCATCAGCAATTGTGACTAACATTGGTTCAGTTTGAGTGGTCTCAATTTGCAAAGCTTTGATCACCTCAGGGTTCACAAAGGAGTGGGTACTACCACTATCAATAAGTGCACAAATGGGTACCTCCTTCACTTGACCTTTAAACTTGAATGTTTTTGGCCACTTAGTGTTCTGAGGGGTAGAAAGGGTATTTGTTTGTGTACAAATGGTGATTCTTGCTGGATCATCTGCCTCATAGTTCAATGGTTCATCTTCTATTGCACAATAGTTCACCTCCAGTTCAGTATCTTCAGTGTCTTCATCTATGCCCATGGCATGAAGGGTCTTTGGGTTGCATCTATGCCCGATTTACCATTTATCTAAACATCTGAAGCATAACCCTAGTTTCCTCTTTTGCTCAGTGGTCAATGCAGATTGTTGTTTGCTTTGACCAAATGTGCCTTGATTTGGTTGTGAGTTAGGGTATCTTGTGGCTGATGGCTTGCCACTGGTTACTACATCCACCTTGCCTCCTATTTCACCAACTCTCCTGATGGGGCCTTGCACCATTCTTTGCTGAAACTGAGGTCTCCTGTTACCCCCTTCTATGGTCACTTCAATCCTCTTAGCCAGTGTTATTGCTCTGGTGAGTGTTGAGGGTTCAAATAATACTAAATTATTTCGAATTTCCTCTTTGAGACCACTAATGAAATATCCCAGATAGAACTCTTCATGAAGGATTTGAGTTTGGCATATCAACCTTGATTTAGCTCTAAGATAGTCTTTGGCATATTCAGCTACACTGCCCACCTGAGTGACTTGTCTGAATTGAAAAATGGGGTTGCCTTGATTATCTCCAAAGAACTCAAGAATTTCCTCCACCAATTCTTTCCAAGGAGGGATCTTTAATGATATCTTTAGTGATCTGTACCATTCCTTGGCATCACCACTGAAATTCATCGTTGCTAATCTAGTCTTCATCTCTTCAGGAACTTGGTACATTTCAAAATACTGTTCACTGTCTTCAACCCACACTATAGGGTTCTCTCCAGTGAAATTTGGAAAATCCATTCGGGGCAAAAAGAATTTCTGAGATTGAGGTAAGAATTCGCCTTGTTTGGAGAGTTGTTGATCGTTATCCGTAAGTCTGATGGATTCAGGAGTTGGATCCTTTCTCTTATTGGCACTGGTTTCACCAACATCACCTTGATTCTGAAGCACCTTCTCCAATAAGGTGGTGATCTTGTCTAACCTTTCTTCGACCTTATTCACTCGACCAGATAATTCTTGATTCACTTTACCCATTTTCTTTTGAAAGGTCTCGGATTTAGAGAGTCTGGTGTTAAAGATGGCAAGATCAAGGTTGGTGTCTTCGTCTTCTGCATTGTTGTGACTGGTACCGCGATTCTTGGCTGCCATGACTGTCTTCTTTGAAGTCTTCCCCAGCTTGTCAAACCTGGCTCTGATACCAACTTGTCAGGTCTAATTCACCCGACTATGCTAAATCTTCTCAATTCAAGAATCAGAATTCAAGAACTGAGGAACTCAGCTGCTAATGGTTTACGGCAGTAATGGAAACGAGAGCGAAATTGAGTCAAATTGATTTTCTATTTCATGATCAGCACCGTTACAATCTCAATTCATATATATACGATACTAATCATGTAATCTGATCTGAATAATTCCTAAACAATTGATCTAATCATTCTCCTCTTGCCACGTCATCTAACTAACCTAACTAACTGAATTTCTTTTAATATTCTTTTATTTTTCCGCGTTCAATCAAAGCCGTCAGATCTTGGTCTCTTGATTTAGATGAGAGGAGCTGATGTCTTCAGTTTTAATTAAATTGTGGGCCCTTGCTGTCAGTGCCCATCTCCTTTCTTCTTCTCTTCCCTTCTTCTGACGCTCTAACGGCTATGTCAGTAACAGCTGTTACTGTTACTGTTACATTTCGCCATCTCTAACGCCTGAATTTCAAATTCAAGTTTCTGGTTTAACTAACTTCCCTTAAATCAAGCGTTTAAAGAGGAAAATAAATCAAACTAAAATTGCATAAAAAGATTGAAGAATAGGTTTTGTCAGCAGCTTAGAACAGAGAGAAGAAAGAGCAAAATAGCACCTGATCTGCTCTTTGGTCGTGATCAACGGGAGAAAATGTCACGGTCGCATCATACATGACGCATGTCGTATGACCCATGACACATGTTGTATGACGCTTGGCACATGACGCATGACGCGTGTCGCATGACGCAAGTCGCATGACGTTAGGGGAATGACGCATGCCGCATGATGCATGGCACATGACGTCAAACGCATGACACATGGCGTATGACGCATGATGTATGACGCATGACGCATGATACATGGTGATTGACGCATACTACATAGATGCACAGTCTTCTATTTTTTGATATACTCATGTCTCACCGACCGCCACTTTTCATACCTTTTCAGTTTTTCCTGTCATTGTTCTTTCTGTTTTTTTTATATTAATTAAATAGTTCCTTATAATTTTATTATTATAATATCGAAGTTTAGAGTTTAACTTTTTCGCGCGGAACGCGAACGCTTATGTCTAGTTATGATCATTGTCGAATATGTATATCTAAGATATTTAATATATAATAGAGATATTATAAATATTGAATGATTACAAAAACAGCGGAATCCACTATCGAACGAATTCATATACCTGCTATACTGTACTATACATGATCTACATTGTTCATTAGATTTTGATATTGATATGCACGAATCTCAATGTATTAATGTATTAATGTATTAATGTATTAATGAACGATTCAGATCTCATTAAAGTATTTTCACATGGTTGCACACTAAAAATAGGACCCTCGTGATAGACAATCTAAGGAAGAGGGTCCTATTCTAGTGTGCAACCATGTGAAAATTGCCACATATAATGAGAGGCGCAATTTCCAGATGATGAATTAATGATGTCAGGTGGCTTGTGTTTTGGCTTGCAGGCTATGAATTCGTATGTGAATTTTGTTGCCAACATCAACATGCCTGTTGTTGTTCTTATCCAAACAACCTAGTCATCCTCATTATGTATTTGCTCATGTTTGATTGTGGATTGTATTCTCTGGTGCTGTTGTGCAACTTCTGACAAAGACAAATGGTGTTGTATATGCCAACCCTTTTCTTTGAGTAACATGCGTAATTATTTCAATACAAAAAATAGCATTCATAATAACTCAAATAACATGCATAACTATTTCAATACAAAAAATAACATTCATAATAACTCAAATAATGTACATAATAACTCGAACAAAGTTTATAATAACATGTGTATCGATAGTCGGAATCAATTGTGATATCTACATATCAGCTCTCTAAAATTATTATTTATTAAATCATAACCCTAGTTTCTAGAATGAACTCTGGAATGGAATCGGAAGGAGAAATTGCTTAGCCAGGTCTCCAATTTAATCGTAGATACACTGGGCTTTTCAGTACCTAGTTTCTATTATTTATTAAATCATAACAGCAAGTTTTCAATATTTCGTTATTATAGCTTTTTTGATATGATTATTGTTTATATTATTATTAATGACACTTGCTATAATAATTAATATGATTTTCATCACTATATTAATTGAAATTTGTATGGTTGACACTTATTGCTATCAGATATGCATATGGTTGATATTGTTTATATACTTAATTAATGTAATTAATATGTATATTTTGGCATCTATATCAGATATGGTTAATTATGACTTTTGGGCCTTCTACTTTTCTCCTACTATATATCTACTCAATTATCCATCTATTAGGCACAAAAATTAGATCAAGTAGCATTAATTGTATTGTAATAAAATACGTATTTTCACGTAAATAATTAATTAATAATTATTATTATTAATGGACAAATGAAAATATCATAGTAGTGGATTCAACCCAGCTGTGTTAGAGCATCTTCATTTCTGAAACTTTTGATGTTTCTAAATTATTATCACATCAGTTTTAAAAATTTAATCTTTCTTTAGTTTCTAATTTCTGAAACTAAAAAGTTAGAGTTTGTAAATGTCACGTCAGCAAATAATATCAATGTTGTGGGAGACCGATTTATTATAGGCAATGATTAAGTCACGTCAGAGTTAATAAACTCTAAGACAAATTTGTTAAATAAGAAACTCTAGAGCAAAATTTCTAAATAAAAAACTCATTTACATTTCTGAAATTCATTTAAAAACTATCACATCAGATTAAAAACTCCAAAAATTCTACGTATGAAGATACTCTTAGATTTCGGTTTTAACATGCCATTTTAAAACAAAGCAGGTGCACAATTCATCGAGATTAGACACACCAGACACCGGAAACAGATCCGCTGTCATTATTGTGATGGCAGCGGATTATCATTGAAAGGCTGACAGTGGGAACCACAAAATAATGAGATCTCCTGAATCAAATCTACAACGTCAAAATTTAAAACAACGGTTCAAATTTGCTGCATACAATCGCTGCCATCACAATACGAATCCACCAGACACCAACATGGTTGTCAGACTGTTGGTATTGGCGCGTTAATTCTATTCACGCGCGTTAAGTTGAAACAGATGTTACCAATAAATTTTGTCCTATATATACGATATTAAAATGTGCATAATACGAATCTTCATATATATATCAAATCAAATAGTTAGTTGATTCAATTAATTATTCGAAACTGTTAGCAAGTACGATTTTGTCATTTTTAAGTATGCTAATTGCCAAGAGAAAACAAATCCAAGACGTATATGTACAATAATAAAATATTATTGCATGGTGATGAATGACAAAAATCTCAACACTATTAAAACATTAAAAAAATATATATATCATATTATTATTATGTGTTTTAGGTACGTTCGAAAGACCACGTTCTTTTATTAGTTTATTAAGTACCACACGACGAAAAAGTAAAAAAGTCACGAGATGAGGACAAAAATATTTCATATAAATATAATACATCATACACGCATTCAGGGGCGGAGCTACATGAGGTCAGAGAGGGGCAGCCGTCTCACTCTGCAAATTTCTTTTTGCAAAATAAGTTTGTGTATTTGTATGATTTATTAAACTTTTTTGCAAAAAATAACCATATATATTTTGAAAAATGTGCATCATTTTGTTCCTTCCTGAAAAAAAAAGTAATAGATCTTGCACCTCCCTAACGGAAATCCTGAATTCTCTCCTGTACGCATCACGCATGAAACGAGACAAGTTTAATTGTTTCTTTCCAAAATATCTCGAATCTGAAGCTAACCTCCAGAATTTGAGTTTTTTTAAGTTAAATTTAGGATTTGAGGTCCATTTTTAGGAAAAGACAATTGTTTAAAATAAAAAGAAATTGTTTTAGTCATCGACCTTCCGTCTCCTACTTCTGTCTCCCGCCCTTTTATCTTATTTTTATTTTGTCATTTTATTGTTTTCTCATTCTTATTTTGTTTATTTTTTTTAATGTTTTTCTGGTTTTAAGACTAACATTCGAGGTATTCATACCAACTTCACTAGTGTTCATATTAACTTCATAAATATTTATACTAATTTCGAGGTGTTTATATTAACTTCTTTGGTGTTCATACCAACTTCTAGTATTAACATCTTTTACAATTAATATGAAGACATGTTATATTTAGTCTACACACCATTCTATGAAAAATAGAATTGAAACAGCTAGTATGAACACTTCTTTCAACTAGTATGAATACATGTTTTATTTAGTCCACACCACATGCATTATATGCAGAATAGACTTGAAACAATGCAAAAACAAACTTGAAACAACTAGTATGAACACTTGTTTCAACTAGTATTAACATATATTTTATTTAGTTTGGACACATGTTTTATTTAGTCTGCATTCATGAATTCTATGCAAAACAAACTTCAAACAGCTAGTTCACATGTTTCAACTACTTTGAACACTTGTTTTATTTAGTCCGAACACTTGTTTTATTTAGTCTGCACCACATGTATTTCGTGCTAAAAAACAAACTTGAAACAGCTAGTATGAACACATGTTTTATTAGTCTTGTGTTTGGATCACCAAAAATAGCACTAACAATGGGTTAGTGTTGCTATCCACATAAAAATATGATCCAAACATGAATTAGTAAGATGTGAGTAGTGTTGCTTAGTGTTATTCTATTAAATCAACAAAATCATAAAATTAGTAAATTAGCACATGTCATGGTTAGCAAAATTATTGTTTTATTGCATTGTAATCATTATTATTATTATTATTATTATTATTATTTTCATTATCATGTTATTATTGTTGTTGTTGTTATTGTAATTGTAATTATTTTTTGTTATTATTCTTATTAATATTATTATTATTACTATTATTGTAATCATCATTATTATTGTTATATTATTATTATTATTATTATTATTGTAATTATCATTATCTTATTATTAGTATTATTGTAATTGTCATTTTATTATTATTATTATTATTATTTATTATTATTGTCATTGTCATTATTATTATTATTATTATTATTATTATTATTATTGTAATCGTCATTATTTTATTATTACGATTAAAAAATTAAAATGATTCACTATTTTACTGATTTTCACTATCATTACTCCAAATATGTAATCCAAACAATATTTTCACTAATCAAGATAGCACAAAATTAGTATTATTTTTGCACTATTTTAGATAGCAAAAGTAACCACTATTTCAACCACTAATTTAGATAGTATTATTTTTGCACAAACCATGACATGATCCAAACGCACCTCATGCATTATGTGCAAAACATTCAGTATAATATGTATGGCAGAAAACGTTCAGAAGAAAGCACGGGATCTAACTTTTTTATTTTTATTCATTTTTAACTCTTTGACTTTTTTTTTAACAAAATTAATTAGAAAAACAAAAATAAAAGACTGAGAGACTTTAGAACTGTCAGTCAGAATTCTAAAATAAAAAATAGCACAAATCACGCTAATTGATAAATCAATATTTTTTCTTTGAAAAATTGTGATAAAAAATGAGAGTTAAAATATTCAAAGTCAAATATCCACAATAATTATCCATTCAAATACAACACGTGGCTTCTCATAAGTAGGAGAACATGTGTCCCAACACTATTTTATGACGAGTTGACTCTCTCTAATTTCACAAGCACTTCTCTTCTTCTACCCTCATACCAACCAAGAAAAAAAAATGATAACTAGTAGCAAACTAACAAGGATCTCCACCCCTCTTGTTTTAATACTCAATGACGTGAGAAATGTTATGGTGCACCGTGAAATCAATATTAAATTTGACATCACGTTCAAATTTCAAATAAGAAAATTTGAAACAATTGATCCAAATTGTCCAATGTGATCTCCATATTGAAATCTCACTAGAGACCAACATTTTTATTTTTTAGAATTTTTTTACTATTTTTTAGAGTGGTATGAAATTTATTGATATAATGATTTTTGGACCATTCAATATAGCATTTTGCACCCCTCTAAAAAATAGTAAAAAAATCTAAAAAATGAAAAAAATGGTTTCTAGTAAGATTCCAATATGGAGATTACGTTGAACGGTTTGGATCGACCATTTAAATTTTAAAAATTAAAATTTGAGCATAATGCCAAATCTAATCTTAGCTTCGTAGTGCACCATAGCATTTCTCCAATGACATATGAAATTACCATATTTTTATAAACTTCTCATCGCTTAGATTTTTTATAATAAACTTTTCAATCTCAATTCTAATTATATTCTCTCTTACTTGAAGATGTTTGTTATTTTCATGTATAAATAAAAACAGTTCTATTATTTTTAGTTATTAAAAGCTATTAATTTCTTAGACTATAATGAATGATATTAAATAAGAATCAAACAGCAAATAGATAAATATTATGAATATCCACTCAAGTAACAATACTTTTATTAAATCTTTATTGAATTTGTACAAATTAAACAATTTATAAATCACAAGCAAAAAGAGAAAAAGAGAAATCACAAATATATGAACTTCATTTCATCCATTTCGAAGAGATAAAAAAGATTAATTATCAAAACTAAAAATTTTAAACAAGTTTTTTCAAAAAATTAAAGGCTCGCCTCTATTTTCTCTTATGGGTTTACCTAACAGACGGAAGGCTTAATTGGTCGGGTTCGGGTTAGGGCTGTCAATGAAATTCTTTTGGCTGTTTACTCAATCCGTATCGTACCCGCTAAAACGGATATGGGTAAAAAAAAATTCGTTAGCTTATCAGACATGGGTATGGGCAAGAAAAAAATTTGTTAACTTATCGGATAAGGATATGAATAAGAGCTATATCGTATCCGTTACCCATTGGATAAATCATATAAATATATATATATACTATAATTTATTTCATTCGCTAGAAAACAATTAACTAAATAAAAATTAGAAAAATTTGTATTTCTAAAAAAAATCTATACATTATTGAAAATTGAAATATGTATGTTCTGTTTTAGTATTAAATAATACATCATGTATGTTGATAAAAAATTTGATTTGAATTCTATTTATTTGATATGATTACATTAGTAAGTACTAAGTAGTATATTTTTTAATGACAAGTGACATGAGAAGAAATTTTGCGATTTTTGTAATATATAGAACGTTATGTATTGTTGTATTTTAGTAGTATATTTATTTAACACTATTAATTTCTCAAAATCATACAATTTTTTTATTAAATTTTATCTTTGTTTTACCCATTATCTATTGTTATCCATTTCGTTACCCGATATTTTTGACGGGTATGGATAGGGAATGGGTAAAGAAAATTTTAATGGGTATGAATAGGGTATTGGGTAAAGAAAAATTTAATGGATATGGCTATGAAAATACCTCCATCCGTACCCTACCCTATCCATTGACAGCCCTAGTTCGGGCCTTCGGTTGCGCAACACGAATCTAATGGTCCGGATTACTACCTCGCACGTTCTTAGTCGTCACGATATGATGCATGAGGGTTGAATATTAAATACAAGAGCACCTCTATTCCTGAACCTCTTAGAGTTTCTAAATAATTGGCGCATCTGTTTTAGAAAATTTTTTAGTTTCTAAATCCTCCATTCTTGAAACTAAAAGTTAGAGTTTTTTAATTGTCACATCAGCAAATACTACGAGTGTTGTGGGAGATCGATAAATAATAGTTAATGATTAAACGACGTGAGAAGCACAATTGTTAAATAAGAAATTCATCTACATTTGTGAAATTTATTTATAAACTGTCACATCAGATTAGAAAAGTTTCGATACTAAAGATGTTATAAGTTGAAAAAATAAAAAATATTGATGCAAATGGACGGTTCAGATCCTGTACTGAATGTGCTGAGGATCTGAATTCTAATTGGTCGCATCCTGCAACAGTGCCGAGCACTGGGGGTGGAGCCCTAAAAAAGACAGAAAAATAAGAAAGTGGAGAATGTTTCTACTGATTTTTTTAATATTAGAAATATAATAAATAAATTATAAATAAAAATAATGGTCGGTGCAAAAGCGCAAAAAATATAATAGGCCGGGGTTGCGAACATCGATCTTTTGAGAAAATCCAAAAGGCCGGTGTTTCCAACACCGACCAATTACCTAAATATAATCTAATTCATGAATTAAATTAATCATATTTTTATTAATAAAAAAATCAATTCGTTGGGACTGTTTAGTTTGCGGAAAAAATCAACAAAACTAATTGGCCACAACACCGGTCTTTTGAATTTTCTCAAAAGTTCGGTATTCACAATCCCGATCTATTCAATTTTTTTGCATTTTTGCACCAATCTTTCTTTCTATTTATAATTTATATATTATATTTCTAATATTAAAAAATCGGATGTTTCTACGCCAGAAAAGGATAGAACAACACCAGCATTTAAACCGACCAATGAGATGTGAAGTCCAGTGCTAGTGTGCTACGCATTTTTGTGGTCTTTTTCTACCATCATCGCTGGACACAAGGGTTGAAAAATGAACTTCTACTTTGTCATTTTTCTTCTTCTTTATATATATATATATATATATATATATATATATATCTATATATATATAGTACGATTGTTGTGGAACCATTTGAACTTCGGCCGAAGTGCAAAAATTTCATGTTTTATAATTTTTATTGGTCAAAATATAAATTTGAGTTACTCAATAAATTTTTCATACTAAAATCTTGTAGGAACACAAATTTCATAATTTTTAGAGCTTTCTAATTATTTTTTAAATATTTTTTAAAAACATCCCTGAAAAAGTTATGATTTTTTAATATTAAACTGGACTTTTTTTAAAAATATTTAAAAAATAGTTAGATAACTCTTGTTTTATAAATTTTTGAACTGTTAGTGTTACTGTTTTGTTTTATCTGTTTATTTGGCTGATGTTATATATATATATATATATATAGAGCTAGGCTATGGTGCTTGATCAAGCACCAAGGAGTCTGTGCTTGATCATCAAATCTCACAAATGGATGGTTAAAATTTCGATTTATCATGCTCAGTAATTTCTTTGTATAAAAATCTTTTGGGATACCAAAATTTTCTATTTTTTGAATCATATAAGTATTTGTTTGGATTTTTGAAAGTGGCCAATTTTATGTATAAGCATTGTCTATTTTTATTACTATTTTTTAGTCATTTAAAAAAATACAAAACAAATACTTACGAAATTCTAAAAATAGAAAATTTTGATATCCCACAAGATTTTGGTATAAAGAAATTATTGAGCATGATAAATTTAAATTCTAACGGCCCGTTTGTGTGATTTGATGATCAAGCACCATAGCCCGGTTATATATATATATATATATATATATATATGACTATATGAGGGGGATCCGTAGCCTCTTTTTCCCCAGCTCTCCATCAAAATCAATGGAAATGATCGATCCAGATCGTTGAAAATATTCTTCATACTAATATAGCCTTGGAGACCAAATTTTACATTTTTTTATTTTTTTTACTATTTTATCGGATGGGTTGAATATTGAATTTATCTAACGACTTATAGACATCCAATTTTCAATCCGTCCGATAAAATAGTAAATAAATTAAAAAAATGTAAAATTTGATTTCCAAGTATATATTGATATTAAGAATATTTTCAATGGTTCGGATCGATCATTTTCATTAATTTCGATGGAAAACGCTGCAGGAGGCTACAAAGAGGAGACTATGAAAAGGAGGCTACGGATCCCCTCTCTCTATATATATATATTGAACTCAAGGCATTATACTTTTTTAATCATAGTATGGTAATGATATATAATCAATTGTTTTTGTTTTTGAAATTTAAATATTTTAAATCGATAAGTAGAACCATTAGTGTTACTGTATCGTTTTATCTGTTTATTCGGCTTATGTTGTATTTGATAAATTATGAATAAGAATTATTAAATACGAGTATGAATAAGAATAATTAAATTAAATATGACTAAATTTTTTTCGTTAGATTATCAAATACGAGTATGAATAAGAATTATTAAATCAAATGAGTAAGAATCAGATAAATGCTATTTCATATACATTACTATATAGAATAAATTATCAAAAAAATATTATACTTTTTCCGAATTATATTTAAGTTAAAAAATGTCTCCTATGTGCAGTTTATATTTTTTATCAATAAAATTTTGTCTCGACACCTTACAAATTTATTATACTCAATTTTTACTCCGTGTCTTTCATGTAAATTCATTAATTCTTTGTCCTCTCTTTTTCATTAATTTAGTCTCAACACCTTACAAATTTATTATACTCAATTTTTACTCCATGTCTTTCATGTAAATTCGTTAATTCAAATTATTTTTATATTTTGTCCTCTATTCTTCATTAATTTAGTCTCAACACCTTACAAATTTATTATACTCAATTTTTACTCCGTGTCTTTCATGTAAATTCATTAATTCAAATTATTTTTATATTTTGTCCTCTATTTTTCATTAATTTAGTCTCAACACCTTACAAATTTATTATACTCAATTTTTACTCCGTGTCTTTCATGTAAATTCATTAATTCAAATTATTTTTATATTTTGTCCTCTATTCTTCATTAATTTAGTCTCAACACCTTACAAATTTATTATACTCAATTTTTACTCCGTGTCTTTCATGTAAATTCATTAATTCAAATTATTTTTATATTTTGCCCTCTATTTTTCATTAAATTAGTCTCAACACCTTACAAATTTATTATACTCAAATTTTACAACGTGTCTTTCATGTAAATTTATTAATTCAAATTATTTTTATATTTTGTCCTCTATTTTTCATTAATTTAGTCTCAACACCTTACAAATTTATTATACTCAATTTTTACTCCGTGTCTTTCATGTAAATTCATTAATTCAAATTATTTTTATATTTTGCCCTCTATTTTTCATTAAATTAGTCTCAACACCTTACAAATTTATTATACTCAAATTTTACAACGTGTCTTTCATGTAAATTTATTAATTCAAATTATTTTTATATTTTGTCCTCTATTTTTCATTAATTTAGTCTCAACACCTTACAAATTTATTATACTCAATTTTTACTCCGTGTCTTTCATGTAAATTCATTAATTCAAATTATTTTTATATTTTGTCCTCTATTTTTCATGGAGATGGATAATACTTCAAGTTTCGCGATACACATCAACACTTGACAGGCCAAAGTGATTGGAAGTACCCAATTTTTTTTTCTTTTTTTATTGATCTATTAAATATAACTATTCAACAATATTTTTGTTGAAAAGAATTATGCAACATTTTGTTTTTTATTTATTTATGTCTTGCTTTTAGTTGAAAATCTGACAAGAGACGGTTGCATTTTCAATTTGATTGTTTCGATAAAAAGATTTAAATTGGAATCGGTTTTATAATTGCATTTTTATTTTTATATTTATGTTGATGTTCATTTTTTTTATAAATGAGATTTGTTGGTTTATTTATAAAAATTGAAAAATATTAATATTTTTATTATGTTCATTATTAATTATATGTTTACTACCCCGTAATTTTAATAAATAAAGGTAGAGTACGAATAAGCAAAATTTTAATGAATAAGAATATGACACGAGTAATACCAATTTTATGGATACAAAATTCATTCATCAAATCTGTACCATATACAGTGACATCTCTAGAAAGTTAATAAACTTGTTTTTTTTCATTTTTAATATTGTTGTCATTGTGTGCAAATCTATTTTATTTTGATTTTTTTTTAAGTTCTAAGTCTAGTTGTATACATCATAACATAATTAATATATATTAATAAGTAACTAATAAATGGCTCTCATTAAATCTACAGATTTTCCTATATCTTTCTCTCTCTTTCTTGTATATATATTTATCATTGCTGTAAAAGGAATACCAAAGTCAAATTGAGTAGTTATCTCCTTTAATGCTGATAGCATGATGTAACGCACTATTTGCCACTTGATGCTTCGCATGATGTCGAAGAAACAGTCCGAATCTGCTGCTTGTATCGGATGCCTGCTTGTATCGATCCGACCGTTACGAATCGATCGATCGTTACGAATGGTTGTGATTTGATTCAGGGGCAGATGCTTTGGTCGTTAGATGAGTTTTTAACGGTCCAGATCGAATAAGCAGGAGATCCGGAGGAATTTGACAAGCAGCGGATTTGGTTCTTGAAAAAAGGAAGGATTCTGTTGACAATTAAATAAAACTATTCGACTATCCTCATCAATCAAGATCTAACTTTAATGTGAAAATTGAAAAGTACAATTTTGTGGAGGCTGGTAATTATGATTCATGAAAATTTGATTCAGATTTCTACGTCGGATTGATATATTCAATACATTTTTATAAAAAAATATAATTAATAAAAATCCTTATTTTTTTATTTCTTTCTAGTATACAAACATGACAGCTTTCTATTTAATTTTAACTCGTCCGCTATTACCATCTTTTTTTATGCAGGGTTAGTTCAAAAGTTAACAATTATTGTTTTTTTTTAATAGTAGTTAACAATTATTGTTACCAGCAGATATAATAATGTAGTGTAGATGGTGATAATTAAATTTGATTGAGGGTTGCTAATTATTGTTAAGAAAAATATTCAAATTATCATCACTAAAGAGTTCGTTTTTCGTTTGAAAATATACGTGAAGTTAACTACGTACGGATGTAAATGAATCAGATACTAATAAAACTAGAATCGTATCGGCATTAATTTATCGAATATGAATATGAACAAGATATTACACATATAAAGGCACATATTGGATGTTGGGCAGATACAAATACATATAATAAAGTAAAATCATGCATGAAATATATTATATTGTAAAATTTTCAATAATACAATCAATAAACAAATATAAATATTATGAAAAACTAATATTGTTATTTTGTACATATAATTTTGAAAAATATATTGTTTCGTAATTAGTATTAAATTATGAAGTAAATATTCGCATTATTAGAAATACGGATATTGATTTGGCAGCTCTTTATTTTACCGCTTACTGTTTTTAATTGTATAAAAATCAGAAAATTTGCAATTCTTCTTGGTTTAAAGCATTCAATTATTGCTCACCGAAGAGATCAATTATTGCTCTTTATTTTTATTGTCATTTTATAACATAATAAAATGAGTTTCCCTCAATTTTAAATATTCATAACGACTCTCAAATAAAAATTAGTAGATATAATAATTGACACAAAAATATAAAACACGTGAAAACACAACATTCTCATCTTTATTTTTCCCTGATTGGATGTGGAAAACAATGAAACCAGTCATAAAATACGTCATGCGTCGTGCGTTAAGCTCAAAATAGAAATGACAAAACCTACATCGCCGAAAGTGTTCAAAGATAACCTTTTTATGATATTAAATAATAAGTGAGTCGGCCATAAAATAGTACTACAATTTAAGTAATAATTTAACAAATAAGAAGAGATCTCATCAAATCCTTTCATTTTCCAAATAAGGGTAGGTTTGGATTGATGCTATGGTTTACAAGTTTCCACGCGTTTTGGTTCTTTGCAACAAATCATATCGGATTCGGGTCCCGTTAATTAATGGACATTGCTGGTGCCTCGTTGTTGGAATCCACCACGTGCTGTTGTATTGACTTTATTATTATTATTATTATTATTATTATTATTATTATTATTTTATTATTATTATGGCAAAAATTAAGTACTTCAAAAGATGAAATATTGGATACCGGCTTATTTGGACTGTTCAATTCATCGTGATTGGTGAAAAAATAATTTACTTTAATTTTTGTTGTGTTTTCTAAATAATACTTTTCAACAATGTCGGTGAAAACAGTTCAGATTGATCAGATACCCAAATTTCTACCTATTATTATTATTTTACATCAAATCCACAAAACAATTTTTTTTCGCTTAATAGTCGATCCTTCAACATATCTCACCACAAAATTATACAAAATTTGACACTCTTTTTCATCTACAGAATTGACAAATTTTCAGCTCTACATGGTTGATTTTTTTTGGGTACATCTGATGTCATATCATTAATTAAAGAAAACTAGCAAAAAGTTCATAACAAACAAAATCATTTTCTTGTATATACAAAATTAAATGAAAAGAACTTTAGGTTATTTAAACAAAATCATTTTCTTGTATAACAAACAAATTCATTTTCTATTTAACGAAAATAAATTTCCTGTACATAATTCTTATTTGGGTTAATGCCATAAAAGGTTGGAAAAGTTCTAATTTGTGATAACTTGCCATCAAATTTATTATATGTTCAACAAATACATCCCTGGACTATGGTCTATGTCGATATGATAACAAAATTAGCAGAAATTCTAAGCGGAGTTGTGCAACAGGTGCAGACAAAACAGTACTACCACTGAGCCACATTCTTTATCCCTATTACGCTAACTGACGACTTATCAAAAGACCCAATAATTTTTGGAATTTAAAATTTTCTTCTTGTACCCCAAAATGCACCCACACGTGTGAAATTAATCAGTGCCTTTCAATTATTTGAAAAAAAAAACTAGAATTTTCATGTTGTTCACCTGTATAATTGTATTAAACTATTAGCATACCTGCTTTTTGTGTTGAAAAATATTAATTAATCTTTTTGTGGTTGCATCAAATCTGACCTAATTCGTACGCATCAAATTGTTAGATCAAATCAAATAACATCTATATTAGACCAATATCAACAATAATAAAAAATAGTATTTAATTTGACGAATAACATATTCATTATTTTATAACAAAAGATCACTTTTAATTTGATGTTTCACAAAAGGACATCGAATTGTCCTTTTCAGAATATTTGTAAAGATATTAATTTGTTCAAAAAAAATAATAATAACATTTTGCCTGATGTTAACTTGTGAAGATACCTTTTAGGATTCCAATCTTTCTACTTTACTAATCTTACTTCTTACACAAAGATGTCAACTATACAATTTCATAATTTTAAAAGTATAAAAGTTCAAATTTAACACTTAGAGACAAATATGGGAAAGCTGTTGACTAATTTTACAACTAGGCTAGTAATTCTAGCAAAAGATCATGGATGGCTGCTTCTTATTTGGTAGAGGGAGCTGATACGTAGATATCATATTTGATATCAACTATTGATATCGATTTTATTATGCACATTTAGTTGATTTATCATGTATATTATTTGAATTATTATGCATGTTATTTTTTGTACCGAAATAGTTATATATGTTATTGATTTTATTATGTATCTTTAGTGGAGTTATAATGCACATTATTTGAGTTATTATTCACGCTATTTTTTTGTATTGAAATAGTTATATATGTTATTTTTTTTTGTACTGAAATAGTTATGATATAACATGCATAATAACTCAAATAATGTGCAGAATAACTCAACTAAAGATGCATAATAAAATCGATATCAACAGTTGATATCAAATGTGATATCTACGAAACATTATCCATACATATATATATATGCAGAGGAACAGGCCATATGAATTAAATAGCATTTAATCAAGCATGAATGTGATTGATTTATTACATACATAAACAATCGGATAACCTAATACAGCAAGGAATATATTCCTTCTTCCTTCTATAAAATAAAATAATCCTTAACCAAGGCATATGGAACAAATTTCTCATATGGGTTTAATTCCCATTGACTTCCCCTTCCAACTTCCAACTTCCAAGTTCCCTATTTTAACACCTACGAATTCGGATCTTATGTGAAACATACACAGCACTTCTCTTTGTATAGTCCACTGACTGGAAAATGAAATCCTCTACTGCACTTTTTTTACAGCAACAAATGCACATTGATCTGAACCGTCCGATTAACAATCAACGGTCCTGATTTAATAATACAAAACACCTTTGAATCATATCAGTGGTTAATCTTTAATCCCACGGTTCAAAATAAAGTAAAATCTTTTGATGCACAAATAAGTGCAGAAGAGATACGATTCCCATACGAAACGAAATCCTATGATGCACTTTTTTTACAGCAGAAAGTTGCACGTTAATCTGGACCTTAACTATCAACGATGTGATTTAATAATACAAAATATTTCTAAATTGTATTATTGACGATCAAACATTGATCTTTAATTCGAAAATCTAAATAAAGTGCAGCAGATGATATGATATAGTTCAGAACCCGATTTGGTGTTGCGCGACACCAATGTAGTGCATCAAGTAGACCGTTCTATTTTTCTTGACTGTATTAAAATTCGTACCAAAGTTTAAAAGCCTTCTGATTCTACACTGACAATCAATCACTAACTGATAGTCGATCCGAATCGTTAATTTCTTTTAGCTGCACGGATTTGGATCCGATATAGTTCTATCTCGTACTACAATAATTAATGTGGGGTCCAAAATCGGAACTTGACACGACATTAGCTGTTCTACAAGCTCCGTAAACACACACACAATCAACCCCACCTCTTCTCCAACGGGAAGGAATCTCGTGTGTGCCCCAAAAGTTCCACGCTTTTTTTCAAACCCACCTCTCCCCCTCTCTTTCTCTGTTTCTCTCCTCACATGGCGACATCTCCTCTCGCCTCTCTCATCTCTCTCTTTCTTCTCTTCCTTCCTCATCTCGCTTCCGGATGCTACACACGCCTCTTTGCATTTGGTGATTCTCTCACGGATACAGGAAACTTTCTTCACTCGATCGGAGATCAGCTCGACCCCGTCGCTCAGCTACCGTACGGTCAGACCTTCTTCGGCCGCCCCACTGGCCGGTTCACCGATGGTCGGGTCATCGTTGACTTCATCGGTTCGTTTTCATGACCTCCGCAACCTTTCTCATGTTTGTTTCTTTATTTCATTTCCGTGTTCTTTTAGCGATATATGTTTTCAGTTTGGTCCCTGAGGGTTTACGAATTAGACATGGCGATGACATTCGTCGTTCGTGGCTGCTGATAGACCTGATAAAACCCATAAAGGGATCGTGCCTCCGCTGCTTTTTTTACTGTACATGAAGTTATTTCAGTTTAGTCCCTGGAATTTCTAATATGAAGTATTAGTACTCAGTGGCATGGGTTTTCTGCGTTGTTATAGGGGCCGTCGAACCATGTCATTGGTTTTTGACATGTATTTTTCTTTTTCTATATCCCTTAAGGTCCCAGAAGTGGATTTTCTACGTTGTTATAACTTATAACGTCCCTGAAGTTTGTGTTTCAGAAATAAGTAATATATTCCGGGTGGTTTTTGTGATTTTTGTCTCCTGAAGGACGTAGTGCTGGTTATACTCACTAGCAATCTTTATTACTTTAGATTATTTCCTCTTACATCCTTGAGGCTTCTTGTTTTAGACTTTTGACAAATCATGTTTGTAGGATTGTGTTTGTTTTGTTATATGAATAGGTGACATATGTCACCTTCATTTCTGATCTTTTAGTCTTGAAAAGTTTCAAATTGGGCTGATTAAAGTTCGTACATGATTGGATGGAATTTCTTAATTTTGAAATAAACAAACGATGGTTGAACAATCAGTCATTATTAAATATCTTTGAAAGTTAATGATGAAATTGTTGGCACTTGAAAGTAATGGGTTTAGTCGCTTTCTTAGTATTTGATTTTTCCTTGCCCGTTCATCTAACTTTCTCTTGTTTGATTCTTTTTGTCCTTTTTTCTCTTGTTCATCCTGAGCCAGGATCAAACTCTCCATGAGATTCCTAGTTGCATTACTTATAGCTTCCTTGTTCGTAGACAAAGCTGATTCGGAATTGTCTTTCATTGCTAAGCTATTAGTTTCCCAAGATTACAGTATTAGGGTCGATAGAATTTAGGTTGTTTAACTAGAATAGTAACATGGGAATGAATTTCTGGTAAGTCCATAAATTTTGCTGGTTTTTGGGGGTCTATGGATTCACAAGTTCAGATATGTCAGGTTGACAGGCTGTTATTTCCGGTTATTCTATACAAAATATAATAATTTCATGTCATTATCAACTTAATCTTAAGTGAGATTGGTTATATTAGGATATTATGGTTGGCTTGTAGTTTCTCCAGTTGGTCAGGCTTTCACTTTCTCTGCTAGGGCCGCATCACAAGTGCATCTCTTAAAAACTAATGTATATTTTTAGTTCATAATGTCACACAATGTTTTATTTCCTGCTCCTATTTAGTTCTTGTAAAAGGAGCTACCTGTTATTCAAATGAATTCCCTAAGGAAGCATCATTTGTCCGTTCATATCCTAAAAGGTCTGAACATAGCATCATAAGATTCATAACAATTGCTGACTTATGAAACATTTATCCATTGAAATACTGTTTAGCATAGTAGTTTTGGGTAAAAAGAGGTATTTTCACAAATTCATTTCCTGGAATTGTTTCATGATTCATCTTGATAAGTTTTAAGAGGAAGTTGTTTTAAGATAGTAAAGTAGGGTCAAACTGAAAAGTGCTAATTTATGCAAAAAATTAACTTGTACAGAAATAAATTGCAATATCAACAATCAGCATAATTTATGAATAATTGTGAACATCAAATTGGACGTACTGCCTTATTTCTTAAGAAATAAGATCAGTGAGTTAAGAATATGCTGTTGGACCATTCATTACTACAACAACAACCAAGCCTTTATACTAATCTCGTGTATTTTTTCAGCCGAGGCATTTGGGTTACCTTTCACGGTACCATATCTAGCGGGTCGCACAGCCGAGGATTTCAAGTATGGTGCTAATTTTGCAGTTGGTGGGGCCACCGCTCTAAACCATGCTTATTTCAGGAAGAGGGACGTGGATCCAAATTGGACTGAGCACTCCTTAGACGAGCAGATTCGGTGGTTCAAGCAACTGCTTCGTCTGCTGTCCAGCCAGCAAGGTACAAACACAGACTAGTAACATTTTGTACATTCTGGTACTGGATTCACTGGTGAAAGCCATAATTCTGAGTAAATACTAATTAACAGATAGTGTGCTCTCTTATTTTTTGACGAATATTAGGTGGTGAGGAATAAATACAGCCGATGAAGTTAAATTGTAGATGTTTAGTCTTTTTCTTGTTGGTTTTTTTTCTGGATAATATTTACCGAAACTGGATTTTGGTGGTTGGGCCAATGAAGACAAAAGGATTTTTCTACAAAGAATCTGAACTAAACAAAAAAATAAAAAAATCTGTAGAGGAAATGAAAGCAAGAAAAAGGATACAATCTGAAATATGACATCAAGCATGGGCCGTCTGGAGCTATTAGTGCAATACAATAATCCCAGATTCACTTTCTCCATTCCTCCCTCCCTCTCTTGTCTTGTAAATATAATATCTAACATCTATCTTCATTTATAGAACGAGATGAATTGCTGAGAAATTCACTGTTCTTTGTGGGAGAGATTGGTGGGAACGACTACAACCATCTATTCATCAGAAGGAAAACCTTAGACGAGGTTCGTGCAATTGTGCCTGATGTTGCCGATGGCATTGGTTCTGCTGTTAAGGTAATCCCATAACTTCCATAAGTTACTCCTAAATAAACTAATCATAGACCAGCTGTGTTTGATTTTGTTTTACGCATAATACCCTTAGTCATTACTCAATGCAAAGAACACATTTAGCATATCTGTTAATTGGTATTGATGAGCAAAAGAAGACGCCTATTTTCAGTCTTATATCTGTGTTCTATAAAACTTGGCCAATCTGAGTTTCACACATCTTTTCGGATGTAACCTTTGCACTGTCTATGTTTTCTTCTGATTTCTGTTACTATTTTGTACTTCTCTAGGACTTGATCCAACTTGGTGCTAAAACATTGGTAGTACCAGGGAATTTTCCAATTGGTTGTGTACCATTGTACCTTGTAGTTTATAAGAGCGAGAATGAAGAAGATTATGATCCCAAGACAGGATGTATAAATTGGCTGAATGAATTTGCTGAGTTCCATAACAGAATGGTTATTAACAAGATAAATAGCTTAAAAGAGAGCTATCCTAACGTGACCATAATTTATGCTGATTATTATGGAACTTCCATGCACATCTTTCGCCAACCTCTCCAATTTGGTGAGTTTGCTGCCCTCAAACTTTTATAATCAGTACAAGTTAACTCTATAGCTTAGTTGCAGAACTGAGAATCATAAATGCAAAATCGGTACCAGCAATGCCCTGTGCTGCTTTCTGTAGGCAAGATTGCAATTCAATTACTCAAATTTAAATGCTGTCGAAATCTTGAAGTTATATTTTCGTCCAGACATGAAAAAATCAATATAACAGGATATAAACTACTAAAAAAAGATTCATGGTTAGCTTGGTTTTGGGCTATGTTTTGAATGATTTGTTTTATATTTCATATCATGTGTTCCATTGGGTAACTTTTTTTGTACTTCTACTGGGACAAATTCCAGAAATATGAAAATAACCCTGAGGACAGGTGGAATATTGTGCATCAATTTATTATATTATTCTATAATGTGTATCATTTCATATTTTATGCACACGGGTTTCTATACTTCAACTACCCTTTTTTTTTCTACAAAATATGGAAAGAAGTGAAATAATTGGTACCTGGTGAAGAGCTTAGGTTTAGGATATATCGATATATCCTATGTTTGCTAAGTGCATTACAAAATGTTTCTCGTTACGGGTTAATATGGAATTTTGAGTCCGTAAACATTGATGAAATGTTTATGGGTTTACGCACATATTGATGATCTATGCAGTTCATGCTTGATAATTTGAGGCTTAATTGTAAGTTAAACTCACATTTCGTAGGATTTGAGGTGCCATTAAATGCATGTTGCGGCAGTGATGCGCCTCACAACTGTACACCATCAATACTATGTGGTACACCTGGTTCAACTATTTGCAATGACCCGTCAACTTATACCTCATGGGATGGGCTCCACCTGACCGAGGCTAGTTACAAGCTAGTAGCCGAAGGCATTTTAGAAGGGCCTTATGCGACCCCTCCTTTGATTAAAACTTGTACCAATTTCAAACGCAAAAACATTGGTACAGTTAAGCTGCCTTTCTCTGACCCATTGAGTAGTACATAGAGACATGTTGATGCTTAGTTTTGTTACCTTTGATTTATTTAGCACTTGATATTATATATATAGAAAAGAATCATGAAAAGGAAAAATTGCATAGGAAATTAAGGGCATTTTATGTAATTGGCTCATTTTTGGTGCCACATGAAAAATTTTCAGGTTACCACAAAAGTGTGCAGTGTCCTTTTAGAATTTCATTAGAAAGATAATTTTCCTCTGTAAGTAGATGCTTTTGGTGATCGATTTATGCATAATTGGTCAATTATTTTCTTTCTAATGTTTTACCTGTACTCTTTTATCAATTTAAGGAGATTACAAAGTGTACAGCTCTGTAGTTCAGAGCCTCCAACACAAAATCATTAGAAAGGAATTCCAATTGACATATTTGACTCCACGTGAAAGTTCTCTTTGTAGCAAATCATAAAGCTCAAATTTAGCTCTTACAGATTTCCAAGTCTTAAATATAATTAAGGGTCCATTTGGTAAATAAAGAAATAACACTAGAAAAAAAATATATTTGGAATAGTAAAAGTACAATAATAATAGAAGAGTTATTGTGAAAAAAAATGATAAAAGAGTGCTATATTTCATAATCTGAAAAAGTGACAATTTCGTTTGACAAATTATTGATTAGCGGAATGTTATTTCTGGGTTAGAACGTTGAAAACATTTAAGCCCAAACAAGGATTTCAAATTAATCATAAAATGTTCTCTTTCATTTAATAAAAAAAAAAAAAAAGATTCTTCTTTCTGTCATGGGCTTGAGCTTGCCTAGAATGGTAGAAAGTAGAAACCATTTCTTGTTCTGAAAAATCGAAGTGGAAACCGGAAAGCGAAAGAGAGAAAGCTTGTCAGATACCTTGCTCGACTTACTACTCATCCCGTCTCCTCCTTCCACGCTCCGACTTGAACTCAATCGCTATTACAAGAAGAAGTAGAAGCTACCTCAGCTTCACCTCTTCTTGTCGCTCTCTCATCTCCTACTCAAGCGTTGCCATGGAATCTAAAGAGAACCCGACTGAGCAGCGAGAGATGATGCGCTCGAGTCATGCCTTCAACCTCCTTTTTGTTGAGATGGGTGTTGGCTACGATCAGCACGGGTTCTCTTTCTTTCCTTCTTTCTCTCTAATTCGTTTTCTTTCGCTCGAAACAGTTAATGTGAATAAGGTGGCTAAATTGCTTTCATTTTTTTGTGCTTTATCTTTTGACTGAGAGCAGACAGGATATAACAGTGGCAGCAATGCGAGCATGCAAAGATGCTATCTCTTCTAACTCCATCCCAGCATTTAGACAAGGTACCTTAATTTGTTGTTTCTTTTATTGTGATTTGGATACTGTGGTTTAGTAAAGTTGCTGAAAAAATAATGGGCATCAATGCATTTTTTCTGATTGGAAGTTGGGATTCCTAATTCACTGATCTTTCTCAAATCTGGTTTAGTTTGTATTGGAATTAAGTTAGGTTAACAAAGTCTGAAACCGAGACCAACCTAACTCTTGTGCACTGACACCCAAATCTGTTATTTTCTAATTTAATTACCCAATTAGGACTAACTTGGGCCCTTATGAAAATTCAGGTTCATACTGTCAGTATGTACATCTAAGTTTACTCTTTCAAGAATAGAACTAGGTCTGAAATGATTTGCTAAAATAGTTCTGAAATGATTGTTGTATTGTATGTGCATATCAGGGGCAATACCTGGTGTGAATTCTGACCAGATGAAGCTTAAGATACAATTAGGAGTCCCTCGATCAACCCAACACCTGCTTGATGCTGACAGAGTTAAATCTGTATTTCCCTAGTACGTTTCTTTTAACTCCTGCATATAACATCTTGTACTTCGTGTTTGTGGCTTGTTTCCTATATATTGAGGTCTGACAAGTTATCATCATAATTTCACTATTTTCATAACTCTCAAACATCCTATTTTGAACACCTCTTTTTTGTGAAGTGGCGAGATTGTTAGCTTTGAAGTGGTAGATGGGGGAATGATATGTTCAAGTGGCACGTGCATTGAAGCCATGGGAGATAAAAATGATGACTGCTATATTGTAAATGCTGCCATTTATGTAGGTTATTAGCATATCTACGGTATTTTTGGGAGTTCCTCTCTTGCTTTAACTCATATTGACTGTGGAATAAGTAGTTATCTAGCGCAGACTTGTAAGCTTGTACATGGAATTCTCAATAAAAATAATTTTTATCATCATCTCAGAAGATCTTGCTGTTTAATTATTATTCTGGAAGATTAAGAAAAGTTTGTTTTGCTGGTATACCAAAAACAAAAGCTGATATCTCAATGCCATAGAATCCAAATTTGATTCACTCTTTGCTTGTTCAGAGGATAGAAGTATGTTCTGCTGTTCTTTGCATCTAATAGGGGATCATATTATAGATCCGGTTGTTTCAAGAGGAAAAAATATAATTCTGGTGCTATGTGCTTGGTAAAATAATTACTGCTATTTGTAAAAAGTTAGCTTATTAACTTTAGCTGATTCAATTAAAGAAAAGTAACTGTAGTTCTCCATTAGAGAATATTAATTATTGTCTGATATTCTGGTATATGTTTCCAGTATATGGTTACCTTGATATCTGTAACTTGTATAATTTATTCCAAAGTGGAACTAAGTTAAAACTTATATAGGTCCATATGAAAGCTTACATACGGAGCACTTCCAAGAGTATACTATAAAAAACCTGCTAATACACACTGAATTGTTGAGTATAGTAGATAGTCTGTTCATAAACATTGACAAAAATAAAATAAAATTATAGTATCAGTCATTCCTCAAAGTAGGACTAAAATTAGAACCTGTATAGGACAATCTGAATTCTTACTAGATGGACCACTTACAAGATACCTATTAGTAATCTGCTATTACACACTGAAGTATTGAGTGTAGTCGTAGTATGTACATTAACATTGACAACTGATTCTTCTTCTACTACTGTAGTATCTAGTTGCTTAACAACACAACAATTATGAAATCCTAACATAAGATCTGTAACCACACTTTCTTCAACCATTCATGCAATTATGCAGTTGGGTATGATGCTTGCAATGTAATACCACATAGACCTCCATATGAACCAATGTCACGCTGCATCCGCATGTATCCTCCCTCGCCCCAGCTTGAGCCCCATGAGTTTTTGACCAGCCAATACTTGGTCCCAGCAGATGCGCCATAGCCGACAACTGTAACGGCATGGTCCAAGTCAGTTCCACAATACCCTGTAAAGACACCACTGGTATAAAGTTGGAATTCCATCCCTGAACCCTCTACACCTGCCGAGACAGGCTGGTTTGCCACTGCATTTAGCAGTGCTGCCTCACTCCTTGGTACCTCTTCATAGCCCCTGATAATTTTTAGAATACAAAAAACAATAATTGAATACAAAAATATACATCTAATAAATAAGGTGCATCAGTACTTCAACTGAACAAATTAATAGGTTTGGACCTGATAGTGGCGGCAGAAGCAGACAGTTTTTTGGAATTACAGTACCCTTGGCTTCTGGTATAAGGGTAGCTGTTTTCAGTTGTGAGGCCCCTGTTTCTTGCAACAAAGCTGAAGGCGGCCTCCATGGTGCCCCCATCACATGACATGTCATTCTCAGTGCAATCCAAAATCTCCTGCTCTGACAAGGACATCAGCCGGCCGGTTTCTAGTTTTACTATGCCTTCAATTGCTGCCACTGCCGAGAAAGCCCAGCAACATCCTTCAAGTGCATTGAATTCAATTGATTTAGTTGAGGAGCATGCATGTTGAATTATGATGTTATTATCTGGGTTTCCCTGTACAGGTGTGTACCTGACCCATACTAATGCGGTACTAACTTGATGTTACTTGGCCACTTACCTAACCATAAATATTTTCCGAATCATAGGTCCATGAATATATATAGGTGTTACTGTGCCATGCATGGCCGATTCAATTATTTGTTCAGTATTGTATGAATATGTACCAGTATGAATTCAATGCACATACCACACGGGTTTTGATCCTTTACCCCAGTAACGGCACCACGAGCTCTCCAATCCATTGCACCTGGCACATAAGCTAGATTTGCGTACCTAAAAGGTTTTTCCCCCTCTTCTTCCTAAGAAACAAAATAAAAAAATTATGTTCTTCCTAGCTATTTTAGAGTCTCTTTCATGACATTAGGGCACTGCTAACTGATATCTGGTAATAGTGTTTGCAATCAAGTAATTGGCTGAATCAGCAGCAAGGTGGTACTCTTTTAAGTACTTGATCTTCTCAATGGTAGAATAGTAGGTTTCCACCTTAAGTAGAAAGGAAGGGAATTAAGTACCTCGTTTGCCACCAGAGGGTTTGGCTTAAAGCCAAGAAAAGAGGCCTTGAACTCTTCATTGGTCAAATCAGCAAACCTGTTCAGGCCAAGCCGGTACGTGCGGTTTCCGGCAAGGTTGACAGATTGCACGTAGTGGGCATTAGCTTTGAAGATTTCAAAGCGGTATGCCTTCTCTTCGGCATCTTTATATACACGCCCATGTTTTGCCATCCATTTCTCATGACGTGCCGGCATAGACATGTCAACAGTAGACAAGTCAATGGCAACAGTCAAGGAAAACAAGGCGACTAACATTGCTAGCCATAAAGTTGGAGAATTGAATGACATGGCTGGTTGGTTTTGCTTATAGCTTCAGGTAAGGTGTTTGGTGTAGTCGTATATGCAACCAATGGGTATATATAGACTGAAGTTGTTTGTGAAATTGTGGAGGGTGTTGTATTTGCGTAATGGAACTATATGAGCTAGGGACAATTATATGGTGAATTAGTCTCATCAGAGTGTTGTGAGACAAATGGGGAGGATTAAAATGACGTGCACATAGAAATAAATAATTAAATGAGAGAAATGTATTGGCCTTTAGCTCAGTAGCTTGTTTCTAACAAAACCTTCCACATTCAAGCTCTAACATTTGATAACAATCCTCCTCCCCTCGCTAGGTTTTTTTTTCTTCTTTTTTTTCTGGATAATGCCAGCACCCCTCAACTAATCAACTTTCAATTCTTGACAATCACCTCGCTCAACTTCTTATTTGACAATTGTCCCTCTAAACTTCCATGACAATTAGCTTCCCAACTATGAAATTCAGTTAAACTAATAATTTATGTTGACAAATGACGAGAAGATCCTAACATTCCAAGTATTTATCTCCACCATAAATTCAGGTGAATTGTCGCTAGTAATTAAAGTTGTAAGAGCGATCAAAAAGGTGATGTTACTTTTTAAGCGTTGGTAATTACATGGTCATTATGAGCTATAGGTCTCTTATGCACAATTCTAGAGTTAGAGTTGTTAAATCTTGGTCTCTTTTATATCGTTTGCTATACACGTAAGAATGATTGTTGGCATTTTTCTCATTGTTTGGTTTTGCATTTGCATATGATTGTTTTCCATTCATGAAAGGTTATTTCTTCACATACTCAAGTCTGATTTTGTCATGTGGACTTTGACCAATATAAATTTTACCATTGCTATAAGGTTTGAAAATTTTAACAAATTTAGAAGCACATGGACGTGCTTCTTGCAATTCTAATTTCTTATCCAAGCTGATTTGGTTTCAAGGTCATTTACTTATCATGGCATCTTTAATAACCACCGACTTGACTCATCAAAGAACTCTTTCATCTTAGTCACATTGTATGACTCTTGATCTCTACCGAAAGCAAGGCTAGACTCATCACTAGATTCACATTAATCATCACATATAGTATTGTTATTTAAATATATCATAAGAGCTCGGCTTGGGGCCTCCATTTCCTTATTGCTTGCTTTCAAGGCCTTTTCTTGCTCTTCCCTTTCTTTGGCTATCTTTGCATCTTTAGTTGTTGCCATGCTAATCATCGTTTCAATTATTAATGGGTTAGTAATGGCATCATCCTTGATGATTTGATGTATGTTCAAGATATGTTGGTTGCTTGTTGTTGTTGACTACTAGAGCGAGCTTGCTTTCTTCTTCTCCTCCTAGATCAACTTTTTATTCGCTTTCGAAGTCACATTCCCATATAGCTAGCATGTATTCTTCTTGCCGTTGAACTTTTTGAATCTACCATCTTATCCTCCCTTTCTCTTGGATGGAAATGTCGTACAACAATTTTGAAGAGAATGACCCTCCTTGTTGCATGTGAGGCACACTACTCTCTTGCCCTCAGTTCGTCTTTCTTCATTGACTTTTCTCTCGAAGCTTATCCTCTCTTATATCACATTAACTAGTAGCTCATCATCCTTTGAGATTTCTTGTTGAAGTCTTTGGAAGATATCTTCATTTGAGTCCAATCGATATGTGGAGTTATAAGGTGGAGATTGTGCCGGGAATGCTAGTGTCTTGGAGGTTGTTGAGCTCTTCACATGTGTTTCTCTTCAAAAGAAGTTAGTTGAGCAAAGGCCTCTTCAGAGTTGAAAGGTGTACCCTTGACTTGCATCGTCTTGATTGAGCTAACTATAGAGTCCCACACAATGGCCTTTTTGAACCATCCTAATTAGTTTCCCTACAAAATCCTCATCACTTATGTTAGATCCGACTTCTATGAATTCATTTCTCAAAGAAACAAGTCTAAAGTATAGTCTTTCAAAATATTCTTCTTCTTCACACTTGAGATTTTCAAGTTTGGTTGCTAACCCTACTTTTCTTGTTTTCTTCATATCTAAGTATTAGTGCATTCTATATTTTCTTAGCATTAGTTGTGTTAGGAAGTGAGAGAGCAATATTTTCATGAATGGAGATAAAGATAGTATTAATGACATTATCCTTTTTGAACTTGAGCTCCTTAGAATCACTAGTAAGAGTAGTAGGAATTGGCCTCATATTTAGGAATCCAACCATCTTCGACAACATTCCCAAAATCAATCAAATTTTGGTAGTTAACCATACACTTTTTTCAGTGGGAAAAATTCTTACTACCTGCACAAAAAATTGGGGGTTCTTGGACAAATTTCAAACGGGTCATTTCACAATTCAAGAAAGTTCAAGACTATTAAGATTGAACCTGTGGGCTCTTATACCACTTGTTAGAAACTGAGCTATTCAAAAATTGGGGTTTAAGTAGAACTAAAGATTTTTCGATGCAGAAGCGTAATCCTACAAGATCTTAAGTCTCTTAGCAATCACACAAAATTACAATTCAAATGCAATACAAAAGATGTAACATGGATGCTTAAGAATTATAAAGAGAGAGAGAGAGAGAGAGAGAGCAAATGTTAGAGACAAGTTGATACACGATATAACGTGGTTCGACAATCTTTACCTACTCCACGGGACTCCCCGGTTCCACACCGAGTCGAAAACAAATAACATTGTATCATAGTGTTTATAAAAGGTTCCTCCACAGAACACAAGATTCAATCCTTGGATTAAACAAAAACTTTTGTAATTGACAACACAACTTGCAAGGTATCACAAAACATGATTTGACAATGACTATCATATACAAACTCTAGCTCACACAAGAGCTGAGGTCAGGTGCTGAACAACATGGTCTTTGTGCTCTCAAAGTGCTCCTAATTGCTTGTAAACTTGGAGGATGCTTTATTGCTTCTCTTGAAAGCATCTGATCAGTATATATAGGCATTGGGCTTTCACGGCTCCATTTTCCGCCAAAATAATGTCCATGCATTATAAAGCATTCCTGACTCGTTATAACGCCTTTGGCAGTTTCTTAAAATGCCCTCCAGTGCCTCTGCAGTTGACTTATGGGTCGAATTCTTCAGGAAACCGTTATAACACCCAAGTAACTCGTTAAAATGCCTTCCAACCTATTATGATGACAACCTGATGCATTACTGTAACGAAACTCTCAAGGATTTTTGTACTTAGTCAATTTATTAAGCTTCGGGCATCTGACTTCGGGTCCCAGCTTCTACAAACTTATCATAATGCCTTAGGATCTGGTTATAACACCCTTCAACTCGTTA
>CAXKVX010003006.1:0-18951 GCA_964058865.1 Eleocharis quinqueflora | reverse complement strand
CTTGATTTGTTGTATATCGAAGAACTTTTGGCTCAACGTACAACTCAATCATTGCAACAGTACCAGGATGAACCGAATGGTTCACCATCAGTCTCCAAGTATCATTACTCGACAGTTGTAACTCAGTATAGAATATTACCGGAGGAGTTAGCTATAATCCGGCATTGAACCTCCCTGATATCTCTAAAGCATGTGTTGAACTTGAAATCCCCATCCATCGGTACAGCTCCGTCTGCAGTTCACAGAGTGTTATGTCGTCATTCACCGTAAAACTATCGGTAGCTTTTTTCGAGTAATGCACACCATGAGGACCGTTCTGGATGGATCCTCCAATGTAGAAACTAATAATAAATATTTTATATGTAAGATTTTGGGAGGAGAAGTGTGAAAATTTGATTTAGAGTTTGTGGAGAGGAAGGGGGCTGCTGGGGAGAAGAGATAAGATTGAAATAATGGTTGGAGAGAGAAGAAAAGAAAGGTGTTGCTGTATATATTTTGTTCATTTAGGGTACAGGTGGACCCCTCATCTGAAAAAAATCGTGCAAGATTCAGACTTATCTGCAAAAATGGCATCTTCTTAGGGGCGCAACTAAATAATTGCGCCCCTATGTTAATTCAGAAAAATAGTGAAAAATGCATCTTCTTACTAGCTTGTAATCTTTCTAATCTTTTTAAATAATAATAATAATAATAAGTATATAATAATATTAATATTTATAGTATTATATTACAAATATTAAAGTTACAAATTTGTTTTATGTTTAAATTATTATTAATTTGCTTAATAATAATTGTAGTATATATATTAATATACATATATTAACAAATATCCAAAAATAATATATTAGTACTAACTAATTATTATATTAAAGGGTATAAATAATTATTAATTAACCCAAAAAAATTAACAAGACAAATTAATAGTATTATATTACAACTATACATATATTAAAAATTTATTGTATATTGAAATTATCATTAATTTGCTTAATAATAAATATTATATGAATATACTACTTTTATTGATATATTAACAAATAATAAACAATTATATATTAGTACTAACTAATAATTATTATATTAAAAGGTACAAATATGAACAACTTAACAAAAAAAAATTCAGAATCACCCAGGGACGTGATTAATAATCGCGCCCCTAAGTGCCCGGGCCCACAACTGCAAAAGCACATGCAGAACGCCTTGATTTTAGGGAAAAAAACGGAATCTGCTTAGGGGCGCTACTATTAATCGCGCCCTTGGCCCTCTGTGCAATTTTTAGGGTGCCTCTGACCCTATCTGTTGAAATTTTTTGCTGCTAGGCCCTCTGTGAAAATTTTCCCCCGTGCTGTTCTATTTTGGTCTCATCAAATTTCAAATCAACCTTGCAAAATTGCAATTCTATGAAATTTTTTCGATTAAAATCAAACAAATCCACAATAACCTCCTCAGTCCTCATGCAGTGCAGTCATCCAGCGATTTGTACCAATCAAAACTATGCAAGCAAGCGCAGCACGAGGCTACTTCCGTAATTTGATACAAGATACCAAGTGGATGGTGACGTCAGACAGACAGGTGAGGATTTTTCGCGTACGAGAAGGCGGCGATAGGAGCAGCGCACACTAGGGACCGCTATCTATCATCATTCTATCATTACTCATTTCTGATTTGGATTGATTTAATTTGATTTTTGCCTCGTGAGTAAACATCCAAATCTAATCTAATCTAATCTAATCTTCTCTTTTCAAATTTTAAATTCACTGTACAACTGTACAGTCACTATTGTCGTAGTGTAAATAAAAGCATGTGTCATTAGCAAAGTAATGGAAAGTGAAAAAAAAAGGAAAAGTAGTCGCCTCGGGAGTCCGCGACGTCTTGGGCGTTGAATTGTGTTCCCCTAATGACTATTATTAGGCCTTGTAAACAACGTTTAAAATGTAAAGATTAGTTGTTTAGTTTACTGGAGGTTGATTGAACCATGACGTGTCTTTTGTCACGACTCGCGTCCGTATCTGCTGTTATTCTTGGGATAACAGGACTATGTTATTCTCTGATCTGACCGTCAGATTTTCACGCAATCACGTTGATGAACGGACAGTTCAGATGAACTGCACGGAATCTGATATATTATATATTTTAACCATTAGATAAAAAATAAACGATCAAATATGAAGAAAACAAGATCTTGTTATTTTCCGGAATAACAACTAATATGAATTCGTCGTGACTCATGAGTCACGAGTCATGAAGCAATGTATGGCTTATGAATCAAGCATCGAGTTTTTTAGAATAAATTTTCCTTGGAAAATTTTTATATTTAATTTTTTTCACAGAAGATAAATTGTCGCAAAATATTGAAGAAATTATAAAATTAATGTTTCTTCCAAGGCTTTGTTATTTTCTGTGGCGAAGCCTCGTCGAAATAATCTATTATAAGTAATTTTAATGTAAATTTAAATTTATAGTACATCCAACTTTAACGTTATATATATTTGAAAATTTTACTCATGTTCAAAATTAATTTAAACATATTTATCTTTACATATATTGAGTGTGTGTCGTATTTTAGTTGATTTTGAATCAAATTGAACATTCGCCATATATTTGAACAAATTGGCTCCAATTTTAAATTATAATTCACCATAAAACTCGGCCTTTTAAAACCAATTGTTATTACATAAAAAAACAATTGTTTGACAAGAAGCCAAATTATTATTTTCAAATAACTTCAATGTGATGCATCTTCAATACAAAAATATGGTCATACCTAAAGGTGGCAAATTGGGTCGGTTGGGTGGGTCGAATCGGATCGAGTTAGTTTGACTGTTGATAATAGTCGAATTGGGGTCGAATCAGGTGAGGTAGGGTCAGGTTTGGGATCGTCAGGTGTCGACAACTTTCGAGTCATGAATCAGGTCTGGCGAGATAAGGTCGGGTTTCAGGTCGGGTAGGTATTTTTCGGATAACGGGGTGGGTCGGACGAGATTGGGTCGAGTCTCGGTTCGAACTGCATCGACAACTTTCGGGTCTTGGGCTTGACCGGGCGAGATCAGGTCGGGTTGCACCGACAACTTTCGAGTATTAATTTGTTTTAAGTTCAATCAAACAAGATCGGGTTGCGTCATTGAATTGTGTTATTAGATCTTTACTTTCTCTGATGTTAATTTGTTAGTAAAATTAGATTATAATGTAGGCAAGATATGATTAAATCGTTTTACATGTTGTATCAGGTAAAGTCTGGTCGAGCTCGAATCCTCGTGTGCAGTTTCGAGTTACGGGTCGTATCAGATCGGATAGGGTTGGGCTCGGGTCGCTTACTCGCTTCGTCTCGAGTTACAAATCATCTCGAGTCGAATCGAGGTCTAAAAGTTTGATTTTATCAAAATATCGAATCGAGTCGAGTTCTACCACTCTAGTCATACCTACAAGTAACAATTTTAATTTACAAATCTGAGTATTTTGTTGTAAATATATGTATTGTAAGAGTTTGATGTATTATAAAATTAAACTTTATTATAATTACATTTTATTTATTTTTAATTCGTCCCATTTGATCCTATTGTCCGAGTTGCTTATACCGGATTCGTGTCCGCTGTTTTTTCCACCTTTATTCTATACTACTGTTGATTTAAAATAAACGGACCAGATCTAACCAGATCTAATACAAACTTTTTGTACCTAAAAATCTGAACCGTTCATTTTTAATTTGATGATCCGAATTATAAGAGCAGGATCCCGCAACCCAAAAGAGCAACACATACGGTTCATGCTTAGAAACTGAATCAGCTGCTTGTTGTGCAATACATGTAGCGCAATAGCTGTAGGTCGTCGATTCTTCTTCGGCTGCATCAACATTTGTGCTCGATCCATCCGAACTTAACGGTCAGTCCGAATGAATTCATATCAGCTGTTATTCTAGGGAAAAATAGGGCCCTGTTTTCCTCAAATCCGACCGTATATTTGTGATCTAACAGTTAAAATATATAATACATCGGGTCCCGTGCAGTCCATCTGAGCCGTCCGTTCATCAGCGTCGAAATATGACGGTCGGATAAAAAAATAACAGAGTCTTGTTATCGTCGAGAATAACAGCAGATACGGACGCAGTCCGAACCATCCTTTGCGAGTAGCGTTGTACTGCGCTGCAAAAAAACCGGACCCTCATGCTAATTTATAAAAACCACGTCTCAAATTTCAACTACATGTACAGATGTACTACGTGAAATAAATAAAGAAACGAGGAACTTGGAAAACAGTAAAACAAGGACAACAAAAGTCCACTAAACACTAAACAGGAAGTACAAGCGATGTTATAGTTTAAAAAGCAATGCTTAGAGATTCCCTTTAGATGTGTACCATGCTGTCAGCATGTAGGGGTTATAAGGCGAAGAAGCTCCAACTTGAAGCAATTTAACATGGTTATGCATTGTTGTTTCCTATCAATGCAGCGCGAATCTTGGCGAAGCTGTTCCGTTTTTCTCAAGTATTTTGTAAATCTAACTATATTTTAATCTTTATGTCACTTCCTCGTGTCTACCACCGTACGACTTGTTTGTATATATATTTTTTACGAGTTGTAATATATTCACCGCAGATTCTAAACTGTGTTGTTTTTTGTTTTGTATATTCTTAACAGTTCACAGTTCAGCGCTTGTGTAGCTGTTTGTTCACTGGTTTTTGGGGTCCGAATTTGCTGCTAGTAAAATTCCTGCTTGTTTCATGTTTGTTTTGATTCGATCGCCACAAATCGATTGATCGTCACGGACGGCTGTGATTTGATTCAGGAGGCAAACTTTTTGACCGTTAGATGAGTTTTGAACGGTTCAAATCGAAACAACCAGGAAACAAGCAGGATTTTACGAGCAGCAGATCCGCTTCCCTGGTTTTTTATGTTCATCGGTGCATGAGTATGAAAATATTTTTTTAATAGACAAGATCTATGATTGTTAGAACTTGGGACATTATACATCCAAAAACTCATTCTTTGAAGTGTTATAACTTTATTTTTTATCATGACGATTTAAATTCATGACATCTTAAAATTCATTCTAGTAGACTACCATCTGAGCTACTAGACCATTTGAAATAAAAAGCTACTCAAGTGAAACCTTTTTAAAATGAGAGAATATACGTGTATGCATCTAGTCAACAGAAGAAGAAAAAAATCAACGGACCAACTCAGTTTAGAACAAAATCTGTTGCTAGTCTTTTTTCCTGCTCGTTTCTTGCTAGCTTCGATCTAAACTGTTCAAAACTCATCAAAGTATCAGCTCCTAAATTCACATCACAATCGTTCAAATTAAACGAGCAGTCCGATCTAAGCTAATATAGCCCTGCTGCGTGATTCGGAGCCACTCACTTTTGAGGTAGCATGAATCCACATGTCTCCCTTCATTATAATTCCTAATTACGTAATAATATAAATTTATAACTTGACGGCATTAATTAAAAATGAAACAACAATAAGGTAACACGCAGGGGCAGATTCAGGATTCTCGCCAGGGGTTCAAGATTTACGAATTTTTTCAGGGGTTTGAAATTATGGTTATTTCTAGAAAAAATTATTTTACATGGTTATTTATGAAAAAATGTTCAAATACATGGTTATTTTTGAATTTTTTTAATATATGGTCATTTTGAAAAAAAAAATTCATGAAAGTTCAGCTACACTCTTGGAGCTACGTGGCTCTGCCACTGGTAACACGGCATTATGATATGAATAACGAAATAATATCAATATATTATCTGTTAAGAACAAGATATACATATTTTTAGATGTTAATTATATTAGTTTAAGTACAAAGCCAGTATTGATATTGCTCTCTAATGATGGATTAAATATTACCACAATGGGAATTTAAATAATATAAATCCGTAATTGGCTCAGTCTAAGTTGGTCCCTGTTTCGCCAAAAGAAGGTGCGACGACTATTGCTTGCGTTGTCCTTTCCAACACCTTTATTATCCATCCAAAAATTTTATCTAAAAAAAATATCCATCCAAAAATATTTTTTTGTTTGTTTACAGTAACAAAAAGTGTGTTTTGGCAAGCTAATTCAAGAATGAATTGGTAGAAAATTAATTGCAACAGTAGCAGCTGTGGGCTGGGACTTTATTTTCTAGAGAGAATTTTTAAGGCTATGTTCGGTTTCATTTCGTGCTCATGGGAAATGTACTGTGCACGTGAGAATTTTACTATTCACTTAAAGCAAATAGTAAAATTTTCACGTAAACAGTGCATTTTCCGTGGCGCGCGGGATGAAATCGAACAGGTCCTAAGTGTAACTATCTTTGATTGCATGTACTAATATTTTCTACAGTTAACTCTTGTTTTAAAGAGCATAGCATCAAAAAAGAATTGTGTTATGAAATTTATTTAAATTTCCCAGCGTTAAAAGCATTTGAATTAGGCAAAATTAGGAATTATTCGTGAATTTATATAGAAATTGCCAAGAAATATTTTTCATGGAAATTCAGTATTTCAATTTAATAATATTTAAATTTCATATAAAATCTGGTTATAAGATTTGAAATATGTGTCTAAAATTTATATGGCAACTTTTGGTTGTCAGAAGTTTCCCTTTGTCCTTTATATTGTGTATAATGAATGAGGCAACGGTGATTATGCAAACACATTGGAGCTTGTGTGCACGACTCATATCTCGAATTTTAAATTGAAAACGGTCAATTCATAACGTTAAAAACATTGTCTATACGAAATCTATTTAGAGATCAAAATTTTTATTTTTTTAATATCTTATTAGATGGATTAAAAACTCATAAACTGAAGATGTCTATAAAATCATTAGATAATTAATTTTTCATTCATCCGATAAAATAGTAAAAAAAATGAAAATTTTGATTCCCATGTAGATTCTAGTATGGATAATATTATCAACCGTTCAAATAAGTCGTTTGCACTTTCAAATTCGAAATATATGATCACAAGCTTGTGCTTACATAAACAATGCAGTCTTACTCTTCTATAATTTTCATGACCCAAGTGGGAGCTTTGACCAACTTGCATCCCTATGTTTCTACGCACACTTTTTTTTAGATAAAATGATGATCAATCACTCAAATTTAAATATTCAGAAAAATTCTTTTTCGAATTTCGAATTCGAGAATTTCAACAGAAGATACCTGCTTAATTTGCTGCTGGATCAAAATATGATTGTGTAATAACTGGTAAATTCTAAATTACATGGTAAAAGGATGCTCGGTAAGGTTTTTCTATAATTTGCTTTATTGAACTTGTGACCCCTTTTGCTTTCCCAATTAATTAAAAAAGTTGCAATTAAAGTGATCTAATTAAGTAACTTTGCTAGGCTTTAGCTTCTTATTTTTTTTTGTCCTTTTTTCATCTGATTCCTTTTGATAGTGCTCAAGCCTCCATCATGTCCCCTATATTCTTTTTTTTTTGGTTTTTTTTGTTTTTTCGTTTACATTATGATTCACTTTGAGTTGATTCAAAAAGAAATATTGTTAGTGTTGAGATGTTATTAATTGAGGAATTATCAAAAGAAAAAATAGCATTGTATCTCTCATACAGTCATACTGTCTAAGAGTTGGTGATTTAACCTGCATCCAAATTTTAAACCCCGTTTAATATTTTTATTTATTTAGGAGCTAGGACTTAAGTTTGGAAGGTATATATTAACTCTTATTTTCTTAATTAAAAGTTATTTATTAATTTAGTAAGGCACAGGCAATGTTCTCTATATAGAAAAGGGTTTTCAGAATGGAGTTAGGGAACCATTTGTACATATTGAAGTTCAGAGGACTAATTTTATTTTTATCTATAAATTATTTTTCAATGAAAACATATTCTTATTAAAAAAATATTTTTAAACGGAAACTTTTTAAACTAAAATTATTTTCATGGATTTACTTCTTACAAAACAAAAAGGCACTACAACAGAAAAATGACTTTAGTGTCATCTAATTATCACGGGATCTTTGTGATACCGTAAATTAAAAACACTTAATGGCATTAACTCTGTTATTTACTAAAAATCGATAATAAAAGTCTATAACTTAAAAAAACAGTTTTTAATTTAATATCGGTTTTTAAGAAGCAACCGGTGATAAAACCTTTTTACCGGTTGTTTGTTAATATCCGATGTTAAAAATTAACTTTTAACATCGGGCTCTTAATATCAACTGGTGATAAACGTTTTATCACCGGATTGTTTTAATAAATTGGCATTAGAAACTCGAATTTAGAAATCTCGCACTCCCAGCGCAATTTTCTCCTTTCCATGCTCTCTACCTCTCCATTTCTCTATATATATCTTCCTGTCTCTCTCCTCTCTATCTTCATGTCTCTATATATTCATCATTGTTCTTCTTTGTAAACAATGATGAGAATTGAAGAGAGGAGTTCAGAGAAGTAACTGATCGTCATTGACTCATTGTTCTTCTCTCAATATGAGATGCAAACACTAGTTTCTTCTCTTCTTTCTATCTTGTTCTATTTATTTATTTATTTATTTTGTTTTCTTGTTTTTTGTCTTTTATTTATTTATTTATTTATTTTCTGTTTTTGTTCTATATTTTTTTATTTAATTAATCTTCTGTTTTTTAAATTATTTTCTATTTAGTTACTTCTAATCTTCTATTTTCTTGTTTTCAAATTGAATTTGAAATTTAAATTTGAAATTTGAAAATTGAATTAAAGATGTGACAGTTGTCACCTGTCTGCACCTTTACGTTATGCATTTTTTTATTTGATTTTTATCACCGGCTTTTAATATTTTTATTGTCTCTAATACGTCGGTAGAAAAATCGACAATGAATTTATTAAAAAGTCGGAGATAATGACTTTTTTTTTGTAGTAGTGAGGTGAATTCAAATTCTTAATTTAGTCAATTTTGAATCCTATCCCCTAAAAATAACATTGGACTGAACAATTGAGCTGTGTTTTTGTTGGAAACTATGTCCGAGTTTAACTAAATTCGACTCCATTAGACGTATATAATGTGTGTAATTTTTTTATTTTTTTTATTTTGTAAAGAGAGGGATATTGAAGAAGGTAGTTCAAGGCTGCATATTGCCACTTTACGAGCAAGTAGCCTCCCCAAATAAATTCAGATTCTATAATTTAATTATAGCAGGAACTTCTACTTCCCTAATGTAGTGTCCTAGTGAGATCATCGACGTGTCCTTTAATTTTTGGCGCATGAAATTAGTTGTTTGACATTTTTACATCAATTTTTTTTTTCTACTTGTTACTTTTTATGAAATATTTATACTTTACATTTAAAATTATATTTAACAAGAAAATATTAAGTGGTAGATTCTTTGTATGAAGGTCACTGGAAACGGAATTGAGATGGGGGGCGGAGCTAACTTAGGTCAGGGAACCTCCTTCCTTTTATTTTATTTTTTGCAAAATATATCTTGTATATTTATATTATTCGTCAAATTTTTTTTTATGATATGCTTATAATTAAAAAAAAATTAAGTGTGTCTCATTTTTTCGGCCCTAAAAATAATTATAGATCTTTTTCTTTTTTAAAGTAAATTCTGAATCTGTTCCTGATTGAGATCACATACTTTTAAAAAAAAGGAAAGTAGGGTCCTGTTTTCATATCTGGATCGTTGGATTGGATTTAAATGAGATGAGATCTACCGTCTACGGCTTCCCTATAGTTCAATAGTAGTGATCGAGCGTCCATTTCTAATATGAAGGTACAAATATGAAATGGAGGACCCTCTTTTTTCTCAAAATAATAGCAGATTCATATCCCTAGAAACGTGGACAAAAAACTAGCTGTATCCATTTGTGAACTTTTTAGGACATAAGTTAAACATCGAAATAACAACAACAACAACAACAACAAAGCCTTTTGTCCCAAATAAGTTAGGATATGCTAGAAATGAAGCTCATATCAAACTTTATTTTTATAAGATTGACTGAATTTTTATGTTGGCTCGTCAAGCCTATCACAACCCTTTTTCTTTAAGGACTTGAGACCGCCTATGTAAAACATAGGCGGAGTTTAAGTCATTTGCAAACAATGGCAGATCCACCTTAGGGCAAGCCCTGGCAAGTGCCCGGGCTTGATTTTCAAAAAACGAGAGATTTAGTGTATTTTTTGTTATTTTTGTAGTGAAAATGATATTTTAGTGGATATTAATGTATTTGTGCTCGGATTTGATCTCAAGTTCAGTATTCGAGCTTAACTGAGCTTCTGAATTCGCCACTGTTTGCAAAGAACATAATATTAAAAACAAAAGGTGAAGTTACACTATAACAAGTTAATAACTAATTTGCCCGTATAGTGTTCACGAGAAGGGATCAAACGCCTACTTTTCTTGTGCCTCATCATGCCCATTAACTTAAAAAAATAATTAATTAATTTTTTAAGACTTTAAATATTTTTGAACCGTTGATTTTGTTAGCTCTAGATGACCAATGAAATTAAACTAAAATGTTACAATATTTTTTATACACGTGTATTATGACATATATGAAATATTCAATCAATTAGTTTTGATATTTAAAGTCTTAAAAAATTAATTAATTATTTTTTTAAGTTAATGAACATGATAAGACACAAGAAAAATAGGCATTGAAATCCTCCTCATTGTTCACATTGACTAAGCAAATAACTTTTTAATTCAGAGGAAAAGGAATTTGGCCCCAACAAGTAAATTTCTAGGCTTGATACTATAAATTATTGTGAGGGGCATAATAGTCAGTTCTTACCAGAAAATATTTTTTGTCGACGTACAATAATAACAAAGAACTGCGCATTGGTGGCAAATATTTGAATCATTAAAGGCATTGGATGCAAATGAGAACCATTGCAAACAAAGGAAAAATGAAGATCATGAATTTGATGATTTTCAACCAGTAATTGGAAAAATTCACCTATACCTAATCTGCCTGGTATCCATCCTTTATGCATTAAAAAAAGACTAGTAATTGTATCCGTGTCAAACGATATGAGATATTATGAAAGAAAAAAAATAATTTAACTTGCGTGTTACTCAAATATTATTTATGCGTTTATCACATTTTTGTAAATTATTCGACACATATTCAATATTATATGTTAATGTCATTTAGTTAAATTAATAATATTTGTTTGGAAAAATATTTTTACAATTGAGAGAGATATTTTTGTTCTTAGAAAAAAATAAAATCAAAGATCAAATGAAAGCATTCATTGATTAAATGCTTTATTAGTTAGTATAAATATAGATTTGAATAACATCCGTGATACCAGTATGATCCAAAAATATATATATATATCAAAATTTCACAAAGGTTGTGACTTGTTTATTCTCCCAAAATTTCAGTCTCTAACCAGAGCTCGAATGCAGACACTCACACACATACTCAAAATTAAGCATTACATGTGAACTAAAGTAAAATATAAAATATATTAAGGTATTTGAACTAGACCACCTAAACTTGGGAAAACACCAAATAAAAATTCTGAAGAGAACAATCAATTTGATTTTTTGGGTGTTACCTCGTAAACTCGGCGCATCTCTCTTTCAGTTTCAAATTCAACAAAAGCATAGCCACGCGAGGCTCCTGTAACATCGAGATATCGCTTTAGAAACTTATCAAATACATACATGGGTTCAAAATGGTCGTCCTTGAAGGCCTCAAATTGCCTCAATTCTCTTTCGAAACAAGCTGTCCCTTATTTAATAATTATTAAACAGAATTTTTTTAATTTCCGACATTTTGTTCTCCGCCCTCATTCATTTTTTTTATCTCATTTTATTTTGTTGTTTTTTTTTGTCTTATTCTTATTTTGTCTTATTTATTTTTAATATTATTTTTGGTGTTAAGACTAACATCTGAGATGTCATATTAACTTCATAAATATTTATACTAACTTTCGAGGGGTTCATATTAACTTCTCTGGTGTTCATATCAATTTTTAGTATCAACACCTTTTACGACTAATCTGAACACATATTTTATTTTATTTGCACATCTGTTTTATTTAGTCTGCACACTATTATATGCAAAATAAATCCGAAACAACTAGCATGAACATATTTTACAACTAATGTAAACATATGTTTTACTTAGTTTGCATCCCTTGCATTTTATGCAAAACATACTTAAAACAGTGCGAAAGTAGACTTGAAACAACTAGTATGAATATTTTTTTCAACTATTCTGAACACATGTTTTTATTTAGTCTACACCTCATTCATTTCGTACAAAAAAATTGAAAACAATGCAAAAACAGACTTGCAGCAACTAGTATAAACATTTCTTTCATCTAATATGAACACTGATTTTATTTAGTATGGACACATGTTATATTTAGTATGCATCACATGCATTATGTCCAAAACATACTTGAAACAGTGCAAAAACAGTCTTGAAACAAATAGCATGAACACATTTTTGAATTAGTCTGAACACATATTTTATTTAGTTTGCACGCATGCATTCTGTGCAAAATATTCAGGATAGTGTGCAAGGGCGAAAACGTCAGAAGAATGCATTTGGATTCAACTTTCAATTTTTATCCGTTTTTTACTCTTTGACTTTTATATTTTGCCGAAGTTAGTTAGAAAACAAAAGTGAGAGACAAAGATTGAATAACTATAGTTGTATACATTATTAAATAAACAGAAAAAAAAATGAAAGTGGAGTGTACAACCAAAATGAAGAAAATATTAAAAGAACAAAAATCTACGTGATTATTTTCGCTAGGTCACCATCATGAACATATTAATTTTTTTTAAATAATATATTTAAAAAACTGAAATATCAACGTTGCAAAATAATAAATATTCCATTCCAAAAAATAAATGCGATATAACTGGTATTGATAACACACACGATCCTCTTTATTTTCTGAAGGAATATTTTGATTGGTTATTTTATGATACATGTGGCTCTTTTTTCTTTTTGGCTTTTTGGTAGCTGAGGTCAGTGAAGGACATTAAAATATGTCATGCATCCGTCTCCAGCCAATTCGTATCTCTTGTAATGAACATAAATTTTCAGAAGAGAATGATCAGTTTTACTGAGTGAGCATTGTAGCGACGCTGTAGTAATTACTGTGCAGATATGTCAAAAACGTTGTAGCATCGTTGAGAATCAGGAGACGGAAATTGCCACGAATAAAGACTCAAAGAGGGTCTTATGGGTCACGTGCAAGGGCTAGTTCGCACGTGTTAGACTAGCCGTTAGGCAGAGTTTAGTACTTCCCTTGCGAGTTACATGGAGAGGCAGCTTCAGTTGAGTGCATGCTACTTGGTCTCTCTAGTACACTCGAAAAAAAAAACTCTATCTCTCTCGTCTTCTGCCTATTGGTGTAATTTCAAATTACATGGAATCAAGTAAAATATCGAAATTTTAATTAAATAATTGCACTAAAATTTCGTGTTAAATTTAAGATAATAAAATGAACATTGGCGATATTATCTCCTCCCAAAAAAATTCATTTTCTTTACCGATCATTAAGTCTTAAAGTTTTTACAGAAGTAGAACAAGCTTTGTACCCAACATGCAAAATGGATCATAATGCTGCAGGATTATACTTTTATCATTGTTCACAAGTTTGGGACGAGTAACGAAGCAGTCGATGCGTTAAGTCGTCGTGTCAATTTGATGTCGGTAATGAAGAATGTGGTTCTCGGATTCGAAGATCTATCCCGAGAACTATGATAATATGCTGATTTTGGTCGAATGATCGAAGGCGTTGAATATAAAAACTGACACGACTATCTTCTTTAGGATGGTATCTTTTCTTCGGGAACCTACTCTATATCCCGAACACATCCCTTCGATTTTCGATTGTTCAAGAGATCCACAAACAAGGTCATTTTGGTGCCGAGCAAATACTTCATTTGATCCGAGAAAGATTCTTTTGGCCGAGCATGTCGAAAGACATCAAGATGGCTATCTTCACATCCTGTAAGACGACCATCAATTCTTGCAAAGTTGCAGAGCTCTTCTTTACCGAGGTAGTTTGACATCATGGGTTGCCAAGTTTAATTGTTTCTGACCGAGACGTAAAGTTCATGAGCTCATTCTGGAAGGAAGTATGGTCTATACTTGAAACCGAGTTGAAGTTTAGCACAACTTTCCATCCTCAGATTGATGGGCAAACCGAAGCCTTGCAAATATGTTGAGAGCACAAGTGATTTCATTCCGGACGTAGGAAATTCTCTTGCCGAAGATCGAGTTTGAGTATAACTGTTCGATCGACCGTTTCACCTGGTTTGCTCCTTTTTATGTAGTGTATGGGTACATTCTCCGAGGACCTCTCAGCTTGTTACCAACTGAAGGCCCAAGCAAAATCTCAAAGGATGTGGCAACATATGTCCATAATCTGCAGGAAATACATGAGCAGGTAGACTAGAACCTCATAGCACCATACGAGAAGTACAAGGTTCACACAGACAAGAGGTGTTGCCAAGTGGAATTTAAAATTGGTGAATTTGTATGGGTCTACTTGAGCAAGGATCGCTACCCAAAATGTGATTACAACAATCTCACCAGACTTAATTTTGCACCATACCTAATTCTCGAGAAGTTTGGAAAGAATGCATACCAAGGTTTAAATAGTGGATAGATGTCTCTAGCGGTGCGGAAGTCATTTAGTGTTTAGCAGTATAGCGATGATATAGCGATTAAAATTACTAATATAACTTACATGAGTATCAATAACTGTAAAATACGAATGCAATGATGCACAAGAATATAATAATTGGATTGACAAAAAAAACATGCTTATTTCAAAAAAATCAATCCGAGTAAATACTAATATAACTTAACATTTAAAAATCTCACCGCTATATCTGCTGTATCACCGTTATATCTGTTATAACGCTGATATATCTGCTATATCGATGGTGTCTAAGAAATATCTTGCGCTCAAGCCAATATTTCTGCTATTTTCGCTATATCGATGCTATTTAAACTTTGATGCATATCGAGTCAAGTTTCCCGAGAACATTCACATCTCGAACGTATTCAATGTTCGTCATATTCACAAGTACTATGGGGAAAATACAAGCTTGAGATCAATCTTTCATCAACTCCAGGAGCCTGACATAGACCAGCAAGAAAATCAATCCGAGTTTTTGTTCTGATTTCGACCAGGATTTGATTTGATGTCCATTATCACCTCTTGCTATATTTAGAGAACCATATTTAGCCTAAAATATTTCTTACATTTAATTCTATAATTACTTTAGCACTACCATATTTAGAATTTCTATCTTTAGCATTTTTCTAATTTAGTTCTAGGTTCCTCGCCTATATAAAGGGACCTTGTGTCATTTGTAAGATTACCTTTTTGTTGAATGAAAATTATTTTCCTTCAAAATTCTGAGACTTCTCTTTTACTACTTAGAAGTTATTTTCGTATTTTCTTTTTCCATTAAATCATATATCTTCCTATCTTCGCGAATTCGAGATTTGAGCCGCGAGAGCGCGCTGAAGGATGTGTGTTTTGAAAGTTACTTTTCTTAATGAATTTATGTATTGTTCATGATTTAAAATGTTATCATACATTTTTGTTCCTTGAGATTAACATGTTATATCTTTAGAAGTGTTCAAGAAGATGCGCTTGATCTTTAACCATAGAACTCTTCAGATGAAAAACATGTAATCTTAAATATGTTCACAATCAAGATAATTAAGGAGGAACATTAATTATCGTATGAGATTGTCATGTCAATTAAAGTACATTGCAGTTCTATAAGTGTTGATAAGTGATTATCATTTAATGACATGAATATATAAAATATTTATTATATATTGAACATGACCTAATTAGATGGAACATTATATGGATTGTGTTTGTGTCATTAATGTTTCCATAGTGTTTTTGAATCTTAGATATGAGATGTATAAATTTCTCACATGAGAAGTATATAATGTGATTATTATTTAAAAACTATCTCATGATAGGAATAAAATAGTAATTCATTATTTATGACTTGTGCAGGAGAAATTTATGTATCAATATTAAGCAAACTACACATAGACATTTCATCAAACGCCACCTCCCTTGTGTAGGATTTCTCAGTTGCTTTGTCGCTCGGGGTTTCCCTTTTTTCGCCCTTTCCCTGCCTCTAGAGCGGTCTTTGGTCAAGTTAGAGTATCTTCATTTCTAAAACTTTTAGAGTTTCTAATCTGATGTGGCAATTTCTAAATGTGTTTCAGGGATGTAGATGAGTTTCTTATTAAGAAATTTTGCTCTATAGTTTCTTATTTAGCAATTTTGTTCTAGAGTTTATAAACTCTGACGTGACTTAATCATTGACTAAAATTGATCAATTTCCTACATCACAGGTAGTATTTGCTGATGTGGCAATTAAGAAACTCTAAATTCTTAGTTTTATGGATGAAAAATTTAGAAACTAAAAAAAAGATTAATTTTCTAAACCTGATGTGACAATTATTTATAAACTAAAAAAATTTCAAAAATAGAGATGTTCTTAGTTGAGATGAAAAATCGTATAAGAGATTAATAATAGTTGTAATAAGCAATTTCATATTAAAAAATGTTAATTGATGCCAGCGTTTAAAATATGAAATTATACGGGACGTAGCAAGTGAAATATAAGTTCTCTTTAAACTTGACTGATTTGACTCTTTATAATATAAAGACCGAAAGAAATAAAATTGATTACAATTACTAATCCAAAATGGAAGATCAGAGTAATCTCAAGCAGACCACTCTTCTCCTTTTTCTCTATCTCGTCTTCATTCGCCGCTGTCCGACAGAGAACTATTATAGAAAAGAGCGAGAAGAGAGAAGCCGCTCAGCGGGTTCTTCTAGTGATCGTCTCTCGCTCTGACTATGTTTTGTCTTCTTTCAAAGGTCCCTGTCATGAAAGAAAGAGAAGAGAATTCGCATCGTGGATTCTCCTAGCAACCGTCTCTTCTTCGATTTGGCCTCTTCTTCCACCCCTCTTTCCCTCCCTCCTCCTTCATGTCTGCTCTAGCTCATAAATTTCTCCTCAACAGTGAGCAATTGGGGCAGTATCGAGCGCCAATAGAGGCAGTCGTGAGGAGAAAAATCAGAACCCAAATCCTAGCCGAAGGAGATTTGCCAAATGCAATGGCTCCTAAAAATTCCAGCGGGATCGTGTGGCGGTGCGAGCTTTTTACAAGCGTAAACGAACGAGTTGTTTCGACCAAGAGAGCAAGAGATCTGAGGTGTGCCAATACTCACCTACATGAGAATATAGAACTGAATGCAAGTACATTGTAATTAATTTTGTGAAAAATAGTAAAATTTGAGAGTTTGACCCTCATCTTTGAAGATAAATGGTACTATAATGCCAACTATGATGTACGAATGATCGTGAGGTGTACCCAAGTTAGATATTCATGGTATGCCGTAAAATGCGGTATATGTCTTTAGGAACCCGATTATAATTGAGTAGCATTTTATTTCGTATTATTGTTTATAACTCTTTTTAGTTCTTTTTAAAAAAAAATTAGTTGTGTTTCTCTCTGTAATTTAAAAGATTACATTTATATAATTATATAGCAGAAATTTTACGAGACTTGACCCCATCTTTCTTTAAAAAAACAAACCGAATAAACTAATCCAAAATGTGGTTACTATTACAGAATTACAGTCTTACAGAAGATGTGCTCTTAATTGAACTTCCATTTTTATAATGCCTCCACTTTGTATGCTTTCATCTTGTTTTCAAAATTCACATAATTCATAATGCACATTTTTTATACAACTAAATCTAGATCATTCATTAATATTAATGAATGATGTAGATTTGAAGACATCATTGAGACACTAAAAAAATTAAGTCATTACATCCCTTCTCTTTTTTAACAATGTATTTATTTTTTGGCAATCTAAACAATTATTAGAACATAATTTAAAAACAGACTTTTAGTCTAGTGAGCAACGTATTCCGCGAGAAAAGAATTCCAATGGACACTAAATACTGTAAAAAAATTAAGTTAAATCCGAATAAATTGTAGTGACAAAAACTCTGACTAATATCTCAGAAAATAAATATACTAAAACATTCCTTAATTTGCGAGCTCATATTTTCGGAGCCTGAAACAGTGTCTGGATAAAACCCAGTAAACAAACCAGTAATCTACTTTATGAAGATGAATGTCAAGTCTATCAGACATTTCTCATTGTTATTTTGATGGGATACTCGACTTGGGTCATTCATCATGTTTCAAGTTTTGATCATGATTGTTCAATCAATCATCAATGTACTTAAATCATAACCAAACTATCATGAAAACAATATATTGCCAAAATTGAAGGTTCTTGACGCAAATGTTACCGAAACAACAATAAATTATCCCGTGCGTGACATTAGCCGTTGACTATAAAATCCAGACTCACCTTCTCTAATCCAAACAAACCCTGCTTCCCTTCCTGTAAAAAGCCACAGCAACAGATAATTTAAAGCTGCATACTCCTTTCAATGGCGCTTTAGTCTCCTTTCTCCTTGGTTTTTTCTCTCCAGCACTATCTACTAATATCCCCACCTTCTCTCTGTAAAATACACAACCAACCAGTGGTAATTTATACCCACACATCTCTTCTATATTCAGAGACACGAGAATTGATCACTGGTTACTGTTCTGATTCACTATTCTAAGATCTCCTCTGCTAAGTTTTTATAGCAATCTGCCAAAAGATATTCCCGGTTTCTATGCTTGCCACTATTCCACCTCACCAGAGAATAAAACCTCACTCACTCTCTTCCTCCTTTCAAAACAAAGCAACCTAATTCCATAACAATGTTAGATCTCTCTCCTGATTCTGACATTGAAACTGGGTCAGAAACTCTCAATTCAAGCCAGAGTTCTGTTAGTAGCAGCACCACCGGAAGTTGCGACCGTTGCTCCAGTCTCTCGCGCCTTTCCTTTGATGTGACGACTCTGTTGCCTCAGCCGCTACCTCCTTCAGTGCCACCAGTGACCACCTCCCTGGAGAGAGCAACCTTAAAACCT
>CAXKVX010003005.1:0-35996 GCA_964058865.1 Eleocharis quinqueflora | reverse complement strand
AGTGCAACTTTTGAAAGTAGTACTCAATAACTGCTTGCTTGGATCTTGGATCAAAAACACAAGTAATTGCCAATAATGTATTCCCACTCGTTCAGTACTTGTCTCACTTAGCATACATGTTCTGTCCCATCTTCACAACAAAAGAATACAATCTACTACCCATATTTTTAATGTTAATGTAAACCTCATAATATTCTGAAAAGAATAGATTCAGGATAGGATATTTAGTGTCACTCAACTTTAACGTGATCACATAAAAAACTGTCAGGTGGTCAACTAAAGCTTCTCCTGCCTCCCATTGAAAATCAGAAATATGAGAAGGGTAATTCTTATCAACTCGAGCATATCTTTCAATGGTTGATTTCAGCTCCAATGCTAACTGCAACAAGAGATATGTTGAATTCCAACGTATCGGAACATCCCATGCAAACTTCTTGTTTAAAACATCAATCTATAATAAAATATGAATATAAATAGATGTAGCATCTAGATTACAAGTATATTTGTAAGAGATCAACATTTTAAATTATATGAGATGCCACCAAATGAGACTTCCTCATTCTAGCTTGCGAACCACGAATGTACTTCATCATTTCGCGAATTGAGGTGATCTCATCAGAGAGCACTTTCAACTCATCCTGAACAGTCAAGAGTTCAAAATGTGATAGCCACATCTTTTGATGAAAGTCCTGGCCTTGTACATGAAGTACATCCTTCAACTGCGTTGTCCTGAACAACTCCTTGATACAAGCATCATTGTGAGTTGCATTATCAAGCACAAGGCAAAATGTTTTCTTGTCCAAGTTCAACAATACCAATCTGTCATAAATAACAGTGGCAATGTGTTTGACAGTCTGTGAATTTGGCAATGGAGTGAAACAAATATTCTCTTTTTTAATTGTCATTCATCATCAATGTAATGGCACGTTAGAATCATGAAACACCTATCTCCATCCTTGTTGATTCACAAATCACTAGTAAAACTAACTCTACAGTTAAGTGCACCAATGATGGCCTTGATACTTGATTTAAGCCTCTAATACTTATATGTCATACATTTAAGGAAATTACAAACAAAAATAATTGGACTATCAATTTGATTGAAATTGTGTCTTGATTACATTAAAAATGTGATATTATCAATAAATTAAATACATGACTACTTACCGCAGTGAGCGAAAAAGCTTTCCAAAGACGGTTTCCTTAGCCGCCTTTCGTTGGGAAATTATCTGAGAATATTCGTAAGTGCTATGGGTTGGTGAGAGCCGTTCGATGTGATAATTTTCCTCCTCTCTTCATCTATTTTACATGTAATGTCATTATCTGAGAATATAATTCATCCGACTACTCCTTTATGTAGCTTTCAGAAAGATATTTTAGCATAATTTCTATGATCTCCCACTATACTCAGTTTCATTCATATATTTATTAATGGGAGCTGATACGTAGATACCATATTTGATACCATATTTGATACCAACTATTGATATCGATTTTATTATGTATCTTTAGTGGAGTTATCATGCACATTATTTGAGTTATTATGCATGTTATTTTTTGTACCGAAATAGTTATATATGTTATCGATTTTATTATGTATCTTTAGTGAAGTTATTATGCACATTATTTTTTGTATTGAAATAGTTGTACATGTTATTTTTTGTACTGAAATAGTTATGGTACAACATGCATAATAACTCAAATAATGTGCAGGATAACTCAACTAAATGTACATAATAAAATCGATATCAATAATTGATATCAAATGTGGTATGTACGAAATATTATCTTTTATTAATTAATTGAAGCATGTGCACATTATAGACTGGGGTAGATGCACTCAATCAACAAAATGGGCAGATTGAATCAATTAAGTTAACATCAAAGTTTTAAATATGATTGTTAGAGCAAAATTTCCCTTTAATAGTCACTTACTGATTTCTGAAGAAGATGAAAGATAAAAAAAAGTTTTATTAATGACTAGCAAATACATTTATATATGCAATATAGACTTCTCATGGATGTGTATGATTGGCGATTTGCTCATGGATGTGTGCGAAGCGCCACCGAGCTCTGATCGAAGTGTGAACGGGGGATCGAGGTACGGATATAACCGAGCAATTTTGGAACAGATGCCACCTTAGTTCGAGTGAGATGGTTGGCTAAGCTACAGAGACGACAGTCGTAGAAATACAATAAGCCTTGCTGGCAGTTGCAAGATATGTCGATGCCCAAGGATCATCCATTTATATATTATTTGGATGAGATTGTAGAGGATTTTGGAAACCGGGGGATTACAATAGTTTGTTATTGTGTTTAGATTTTTTTTTATTCATTGTTCATAGGTTTACAACACACCCACAAACAAATCAAAAAATAAACTTCAAAAAACCCTTCTAAAAGTAGTCTCTAACTGAACTTAAATCTCAAACCACCCATAGAGATCTTATGTCTCACCACTACACTAAGTAGGACTTAGCTATTGTGTTTAGATTTACTCAATGGATGTTGTGTAGTTGGTAGGAATATTGCTACTTTTTTATTTTAGTTGGGTTCTAGTTATAAATCATGAAGGTATATATTAGTATGGAGATTTAGATAGTGACTAGGAGATGATAATTTTCATCGTTTGAATTTATACTTTTTTCTATGAGAACAAAAATGTCAGACGCTAAAAAAAACATATATAACAAACATTAAGTGTTATCTTATAGCGCCTTAATATAATCAGATTATTATATATAGTTAAACATTATTTTAGCTCCTAGTGAACAATAAGATGCTATATATAGTGTTTTAAAATCGATGGCACCATATTGTTTATCATTAATTTCAAAACGCTACAACGACGTTATATTGTACGTTGGAAACAGTTTAAAATGTTTGAACCTTAATGATATAATATTGTGTCTGTTTATACGCGCTTTATATATTTTCTTTTGATCCAAGTCCAATTAATAATAGCCTGCAATCGATCTCTCCGTCTATTCCAACAAGACGAGTTCTGTCGAGTTTGGTTTACATGTTGTTTTTTGTTATTATAAATGTTGTTTTTGTTACTATGCATCAAATTGATTGGACGCTCGACTAAAAATAGAGATCGACACGTCCATCGATGCGGACTGAACAAATCCATTTGCATTCACTTTGAAAATTGTTCTAGTTATTATGCATGTTATTTTAGTTATTTTGCATATTATTTTTGTTATATTACATGTAATTAACATGCAAAATAATATCAATAACATGCATAATAACATAATTATTTAATATAATTAACATGCATAATAACAATCTGAATTTAAATACTGTCAAATGCATAATAATACAATTAATAAAAATGCATAATTCAAATTAATTAAGTTATTATGCACATTATTTGAACTGTCGTGCATTATATAATTAAATGAACAATAAAAAAAACAATATGCATAATAACTTAAACATTTGTTCATCGTAACTCAACTGGACGTGTTCAGTGTTTATCGATGACTGAATCGATGTGCGGATTGGCAGAACATTTTGCTTAATAATAACATCCCTTTCTATTGCTTCTGCTTTTTGGTGATAGTATACACAAAGATCAAACGATAAGTATTACTTAATTCCACTATCAATTATAAATCTGACTTGCACTAATTAGCTAATCCGACATATCATCATTGTTTTGGCCCACACTAGGAAGAAAAATCATCCCTAAGACTCTAACTACCATCTTTATTCTTTAATAACTAACGTTTGGTCACTTGTTTTTCCAAATTCTCTCTTTGTTTATTAGCAGTAGTACTCGAGTGGCACGATAGTTAGTCTTTTTCTTTTTGTTAATTATTATCTGTTTTGACATTTTGTAGATATATAAGATGGGACTAGCTAATACCTACGAGAACGAGATCTTCTACCGCGCAACATCGTCACTGTGCGTGCTGCGCAGTAAATTTTAGCCTTTAATTTGTATTAAGATTCGTGCAAGCTAAACTTTATAATATCAGACTCTTCCTGAATCAAATCTGAACCGTCCGTTGAACCGTTCGTTGCTGACAGTACAGTAAATCTGAACTGTCCGTACCTACGTCGTCTCTTCCAGCTTTGGCAGAGCCTGAAAGAATTCAAACACCTTTCCACGAGAGATATATGCCCTTTTTCCAAGGCTTTACCATCTCTAAACAGAGCATATACTGTCGTCGAATGTCAAGTGTCAACATTACAGTACACCTTGTTTTATTCTGCAACTTTTTTGAAAACAACATTCATCATTTTATTTTATATTCCAATTCAGAGTTAGATCATGTTTTCAGTGCCAGATTCAAACAGCAAAAACGGTATAGCTTTGTCAAAAGTAAAGGTTCTTTTGACTTCTTTCAACCATTAACCTAACATTCTCACCATGTGCCTTGATGAGTAATTATGGGTCTTCTTAATTATATCATTTTTTATCTTTTCTGTATTTTAATATAATAAACAGTTGCCGAATTTGGGGGAAGTCATTGTACAGCCTATATTTCGCCTTGTCCATCTCATCCTTGTAATTGGAAATTAAATTTGAATTTATTTAGTATATCTGTAATTCAATAAAAAAATTATATGTTAATTTCAAAAATAACTTATTTTAGAAACTTCAATTGACAAAGATAACAATCTTTTATAGTTATGGAAGTGAAAATGTTCATATATATTACTTGCAAATATCGCAAATGTTTGCACGATCACTACTAGAAAAATCTTTATTTAGAGACTCATACACTAGTTATCTTCCGTTGTAAACGTCGAGGTTTCAAAAAGTAAGTTAAAATCCATCGTAGATGAAGAGACACATAAGTGAGAATCTCAGCTTTTTCTATATTTTTATTAATTAATATACGACGTGAAATATTAATATTTTTTACAGAAAATTTCTCACCAATGCCTTATGTCCTTCTCCTCCTTATTATGACTTGATATTCGATATCTATATACTCTGTATTACACTTTCCTTTGTTAACACTCTTTTATATGTACTATATACTGCTTACATAGCTAGTCTCTAATATTAACTCGCAAAAATTGATTCACTAATTAATAATATATCCATTTTGCTTACCCCCACACACACTGTGGTTTTACACAACGATTACCCCCCCCCCCCCACACACACACACACTATTGATTCACAAATCAACAGTAAAATAATTAATAATAATCAATAGTGTTGAAAAGAGAGAATCAAGATTTGAGCAAAAAAGAAAACTATCTAGCCTTATAGAGAGACTGGAAAATGAGCATGTTTCGATGTGACAGACTTGAAACATGCGACACCAGGGTCTGAGAAAAGGAGCAGTACGAGAAGAGACGCTCGGAGCAGTGGGGATGAGAGAGAGAATGAGTGAGGGGCACCGGAGCTAGTTCGAAGGGAACGACGATTTGCAAAAGAAGAGAGAGATGCGAGATTTTTGGGACTTAATTGGCGGTGATTTTTAAAATAGACGCGAATTTTTATATGAATTTAGAGATGTTAAACAAAAATCACGACAATGTATTTGTAGGTGCCAAACTCAAAGCTGCAGGAGAGCTGAATCTAAGGCGCAAATTTGTATTGAAATTCAGAGATGTTAAATAAAATCAAGACAATCTATAGGCACAAATTTGTATTGAAATTCTCATCAACATTTTCTCCTCTGTTATTCGAATATGTTTGTGTAATATTTCTAATATGTTTGTAGGTTTCAAACTTTAAATCGACCGTATAAGTACATATTATAATTGTGGAATTATGAATTTGAGTCCAACATTGCAAGTCATTATGAAAGTTTTGATTGTGGGAATTTTAATTATTTTATTTTTGTATTTTTCTTGTGCTTATTAATTGGAAAGAATGAAATTAATGTTATCTGAAGATTCAGAGCATGCATGTACAAAACAAAACCATTGATTTCATTCTCTATTGTTCGGGAAAGCAAAAATCTTATACAAAATAGGCAAATTCTGTTATGGATCAAATTTAATTTGATTGCATCATTAATTATTGATGCAAAATTAGTTTGATTGCACAATTATTTACAACAATAATGATTGCAATTGATTTGTATTTTAAATTTTTTGTCCATAGAAGACTCACTCACTCTACAATATAATCTCAAAACAAAGTACTAAATATTGACAAAAAAAACAAAATGGTTACAAAATAATCTCAAAACAAATTTGTTACATTTTAATTGACTTTTATTTTTTTTGCTAAGTTATCTACACCAGAGTTCTAATAAAGAGTGTAGATGAAGGATTGCAAAAAAGATAAAAAAAAAAAAAAAACCTCTTACTATATCGGTGAATAATAAATAAACGATGTTAACCACTTTTTTCTAATTTTTTCATACCGAATTTACTAAATAAATGATGTAGATTTGTTACTTTATGCACTGATTGTTTAACAAAACTGATGGAGAATTGGTCTAGAGGATTTTTGTGATGGATCCGATTCTTCTAGACTTGATTTTAATATAACCGGTGTATATGAGGGATTGTAAAAAATCTTGTATTCCGCAGTGGACACTTTTAAACAATTTCCTAAATTAACAGATATAAATGACGAAGTTAATTAACTAAGAGGTGAGATGGAGATACTCTAATTCTATTAATTATAGCTATTAATTGCTGTAGAACTTCTACATTTTTTTAGGTTATGTTATTGAATAAATAAAAAAAATAAACTTCTCGGTTAACTTTTCTAAATAATATGATCCACGAAAGCTCACAAACGTGTAGGATTAGAGTTCTACAAAAGTTCTACAAGTATTCCAATACTGAAAAGTAATATGAAAAAAATGTGATAACATTACTAATAAATTGAAATGTAATATGTATTATTTGGAGGCAACAAATAATGCAATGAAGAGATTGGGTTTTTGACTTTGGAAAATGTCTTGTCGTGCTTGTCTAGTATACGAATACGTATCCGTCGTTCTTCTCGTCATAGGGCTTATTTTGCAAGTTTATTTTTCGATTTGTTTGTAAAGACGTGTTGTAAGCATACGGACAATAAATAAAAAAAAAAGCTCTTTTGGCAGTTTAAAGTAGGGATGCTTACCCACTAACTTTCATATTCGTCTTATATTTGCGAGCTCTTTGCTAACAAGTTGCATTAGCAAATTGTCAGTAGTTGTGATAGAGGTACATGTAAGGCTGTTATATGAATGTAAGGTTGTCTACTTGTCTTACATGCATGTCAAACTGGTAGATAGTAGCAATGAGTTGCGCTCAGTCTTTTATTCAAATGATGATAACTTAGTGCCATAATTATGACGGTGTAGACTACCACACAAAAAAATTGATTTGTCCACGATTAAAAATCGTTTTCACCAACGGTTATGCAACCGTTGCTTTCTAAGGTGTTGCTAAATAGTTTTAAAAAACCGTTAGCAAATGAATGTTGCAGAAGAGAATTTAGTAATTTAATATTCACTAAATTATTTTTATTTGTGTGGCTAGTTATACTTGTTTTCTGGCAAAAGCAAGATTCCACAGAAAAAAAAATTTCCATATTGTTTATGTTATTTTCGTGATATATTCACATAACAAGTTATGCAGGAAAATAAATTCTCATGTTTCACGAATATAGTCATCTACTTCCACAGAAATACTCATCTACTTTCACAGAAGTAATTGTTTCAGATCCATTTCACTCTTAACAGACTTTTCTTCTGAAAGTAAATGTCTAACAAATATTTCAGGTCCATAGATAATTTGCCAGACTTCTAAAACTAGCCGACTCTCTCCCAAACCCTATTTTCTTCTTTCTCTTTCACCAGCCCCAAATTTTCTAAACCCCTCTAATGGCAGCTACCACCTCACAATCTCACCTTACGAGATGCACAAAATCTGTAAGTGTTAGTACAGGTCATCACTGACCAGATCAGGCTCGACAGAGAATGGATCTCTCAGGATCTAACTCAAGAACTTAATCAACGCCTGATATGTATTGAAGAAAAGCAAGATGCTTTTCTCCGGAACCATTCAATAGAGAAGATGGTACTGATTCACCCGAATACATCATTACTCATCCCAGAAACAATAGATATTCTTCTTCCAATGGTAATTGTATACTCATCTTATTGAACCTCGATTCAATATGCCTCCATCAGACTGTCCTAGTTTCATTGGTCAGAACGGATTAGAATGGATTCGAAAGTGCCTTTCATACTTTGAGTTATACCAAATCCCAAATCACCATCAATCTCGTTTAGCAACTCTACATTTTCAAGACAAAGCTAATGAATGGTACCAAGAATATTTGGTTGAACATGAGATACCAGATTGGAACACTTTAACTCAAATAATTCTTAGAAGGTTTCAAAAGACCACAACTCGAAATACATTGGAGGACTTAAAGATATTAACTCAAACCAGTGATGTAAACACTTATATGGAACAATTTGAAAAGGACAAATCTAATATCCTCTTAAACTCGTGGACGTAGGTCTAATTTCTTTTGATTGGCCAAATCACGTTACATAGCATGTTCACTTGTTCTCAATTGCTCTATCTTCATTATATCTCTCTCTTTTTAGCACTTTGATCTTAATTCTTGTAATTTGCTCAATTAGTTCTTTAAATTGCTTGCTTTATTACTTGATTAGGTGATTAAGCTCTAAAAGATTTAATTTGAATTGAAATCGCTTCCGCACATTGAATTGACCTTACTCTTGCGCATTAGCATCTACCCCTAGTATACATTATAACACTTATACATTAACATCACTTAACACGATAATTTAGTTAAAGTTATGATTTAGATGTTATCGAATGGAGCGGTGAGAGGAGCGGCAGCGAGGACAAAAGTACGAGATCGGTGGAGCAATCATACAGAGAATAAGATAGAGCATTCAGTTTTGCGTGTGTGTCATACTAATCAACAGAGAGGTGTGGGATAGAAGCGACTAGACATGAGGAAGAGAGGTAAGAGACATGCTCGAGAAAGAAGAGACAACTAGGGGAAGAGAGAGACAGAGGAAGAAGAGACGACCAGGGAGAGAGAAAGAAGAGACGAGATATTTATTTTTAGAGTTGGAAATAAGGTAATAGTTATTTAAAATAATTGTTTCTATATGGTAGCTACGACAATGATTATTTTATGAAACCGTTGCTTTAGGATTTTTGAAAAAAAAATCTGATAATATACTACAATGGTTTTTTTTATTAATAACATTTGTTGTAGCCTTTCCTATAAAAACGATTATTTTAAATAATTATTGTCTTATCCGCAGATATTTTTTTGGCACTCTGCCAATGATGTTTAACAAATTATTCATTAATCGTTATTTGATGGAGGTTGCTAAATCTCCTTTCTGTTGGAGTGGAATGTGAATTCAGCAAATACTAATGACATTGTTACATCAATATATACACAAAAAATTTATAATTTAAGCTAAATTAGACTCGCATGACTGACTATATATATGTCAAAACTTCGAAGTTATTGGATCTATGCACGATAATTTAATTATCAAAAGGATATATGCTATTTGTGTGCATATTCGCATACATATTGATTGAATCTACGCACGATAATTTATTTCAAAATATAGACAATATGCGTCATTACTATTTCTTATTCACTCTCTTTTATAAAATTCTAGCTGTAATTAGAACCACATAGCGGATAAATTTTCACTATAACTTTTGGTAAATATCAGCTGTTCAAATAAGTCTAAAAAGAACTAAACTTAATCAAATTTAAAATTTCTTGATTGAGCAAGATTTGAAATTGATTTCTATGATTGTCTGATGCTTATACACTTGATTGCATGCTTGTTTGATGATTTAAAAGTTTGATTAGTCATAAAAGCCCTAATCAGATTCAAAACCGATCTTAAGGGATTTGAGGCCCGGGGCGAGAGAAATTTTCGTTGAAAATCACTTCAGGACTATCAACATAAATATTGCAATAAAATTATTAAAAAAATTATAATGCTTTAACTTTTTAATCTTGACACATAATTTACTGTGACATCTAGAATACTGCAACAATAAGGTCGTGGTGGAAAGTAAATTCTAAAAGAAAAAGTATCCTAGCATCAGTCTATTGTACAAGATTTGCTATTTAAATTATCAATACCATACTGAGATTTTTATTGTGGGTAGTTTTATAATTATATTTTGAATTGACTAATGTACAAGCAAAATATCAAGTGATATCCACTGATATTGTAAGTGATATGTATCAATCCCATGCAAAATAGTTTAGCACAACATAATTTAGAAAAGACCAAGTTACTGGCATTGATACTCTATCAATGACTTGTATTATATCCTAGACAATTACTAGTACATTGCATGACATCAATGTCAAAATTACAAAAAAGGATGTATCATAATTGTATGACATCAATGTCAAACTCAAAAAGGTTTATATGATACACTAAAATCTAAATAAGGCTAGAAATACCAAACAATAAATCAGTATCAGATACCACAATATCACACTTGAGAGAGGAGAAGTTGGCGATTTGGCTAGGGTTTCTCAATTCTCATTTACGATTTTACAGTACCTAGAGTTTCTCTTACTTCTCGATTCTCAGCGACAAGGAGAGGAGAATTAACAAAGATTGACGAGTTGACCGTGCATAGAGCCAGAGAGGAGGAGTTCGGCGATTTAGCTTAACAACTTCAACTGATTTTGAAAGGGGATTAATTTTTACGACGCATAAAGAATGAAGAATCAACGGGGAGGGAAGAAATTGATCAGAGTATGGGTGTGGGTTATGAGAAAGAGAGAGAATTATTTTATTTGATAATAAAATATGGAGAACTACTACTATATGAATTTGTTTCGATTGGGCCCCTATAGATTTTGGGGGCCGGGACGATCGCTCTGGCTGTCCTGAGTCAGAATCGGACGTGATCAAATTCAAAATTGACAAAAATTGGTTTTGAATTGCATCAAATTAAATTCTAAATTATGACTAATCAAATTAATACTTGAAATGTATTTTGAAATGATTGAGGATGCTTGCTGCATCAAATGAATCATGATGCCAAGGTCTGACATCTCTTGTACGGAGGTCCTACGTCATCCAGGAGGTTTTGCCTTTACCCTTAACCAAATCCGGCCTCTGGGCTTTTGATAAGTGTACTACGGGTTGGCTGTCGTAAACACCTATTCACGGGCCTAGCTGTCAAGTTGAAAGCCCATTTAGGTCAGCCCAACGAAAGCCCATAGCCTTCTGGGACCTGCAACGGTATAATTCAACTCTAACCGTTGGATTAATAGTTCAATCGGCGAAACAATGTGGATCGTTGGATGGGAAATACACAGATGTTCTGGAACGTTTGAAGAGTTAATGGAGACATCCAGGAGAGCAAAAAAACTGGAGAAGAGATTATCAATCTGTTGGGATTGTTTAGTTAGTTAGAAACTTTTACATAATGACCCTGTTATTTTCCTTATTTGCATTTTAGTTCTTTATTCGCACTTTAGTCCTTCCTTCTGCCTATATAATGGCTGTAAGCTGTATCCTTTGTTTTTCATGTTGAAAATTGTTGAATAGAATCGAAGCTTTTAGCTTTCATGGCCGATTTGGCCACTGTATCATTTCAGTTTTCCTAAATTCCATTTTAATTTCCATTTCAATCCCAATTTTAGGCAATTGATCCATTAGGATCGTTGCAGGACCTGTGGAAGTTGGCCCTATCAACTGCCATAAAATATTACACACATCGCATTGTGTGGCATCTTAATATTTTTTTAGCCCAAAAAATATTAATTCTGATGTATCACATTTGTCAAGATAGAAAATATACTTCTCAAAGGATAATCTATTCAAAAAGCAAAAAAAAAACATTTTTCAAATAAAAAATAAAATATATGAAATTATGAATCATTTGGTTAATCATAAATCAAATTTGAGTTAATTAGATATTTGGTTGGTCCATCATGAAATCATAAAAATTTAAGATTATTTTCAAAGTTAAAATTTCAGGTTTTGCAACTAAAATCGGAATATTTGTTCTTCGCTTGATTTGTTTTGTTCATATTTTCTTAACCACGTCTTTCAAATGATATCACATAGCTCAGAATTAACAGAACAAAATAGCGCTAATAATGGTATTGCGAAAAGATAACAAGCAATGTGTTCGATATGTTTGTACTATTTCCAACATAATAAAGATGTGCATTCAAAAGCTTGATTATCTACTATAACAAAACGAATCAATTTCTATACTACAAGGTACATAATGATTTAAATCTGTCTAACAGTAATCAACTAAAGCACACTAACACAAAAACAAAATTAGCCGGCACAATGACTCAAATTATCAGAAAAATCTGCTGCATATCAATATTATCTTATAATTATTGATGCATGATTATGGACAAATTGAAATGGAATCTGCTTAACAGTAATCAAATAAAGCAAACTGAAAATCTAGTTTTACACTGAAATTGGTTTTGTTGCTTCAAGGTACATACTCAATTGATTTGGCAAAACTTTTGAAACATATTTAACTAGAACAATGACCAAATTTATCAGACAAATCAGATTAGTTTTATGATGAAAATGAAGCATGAACAGGATATACGAATGATCATACTTGCTACCAACAAATTTTCATGTTTCTTTTTTCTATGTTATAACACAAGTAAAATTCATTTCACCAGAGATTTTCTATCTAAACCTAATGATACAGATTTAATTCATATTTGTTTCAATTTAAACCTAATTATAATTTACCAATCAGTTCATTTCATGCATTTACATTCACAGTTATCATGCATGTTCTAGTGAATGATAGAAATTATCAGAGTAACAAATTATGATACCAAATAGAACAATCACCAAACCATTATTATACCATCATCATCAACAGCTTCAGAAAACATCATAAACCCTAGATGAACACTATTTTATCTAACTCAGAAAGTCTAACATTAACCAAAAGTTGCATCTTGACATAAACCGTGACTATATCAAAACAAAGGTTCAGAGATAATCATGAGCCATACATGCAAGATAATTCATCAAATCATAAAAGCATTAACAAAGGATACTATCATCAAAGCAAACTGATTCAATATCTAACTCTAATTGGAAATTCTAACATTAATTAAAAACTGCACCTCAAAACAGAAAGTAAAATAGTATTGGGTTCATAGCAAAGTTCATCTAACAGTTTCAGGAAACAACAGATCAATTCTCTGATTAAACACAGAAAACAAAACCATAAACCCGACCTTGAAATCGACCTCTCATCTAGAAACGGAGTTTGGTGAAGAACCACCTGTTCTTACCAGTCTTGAACCTCTCCTCGAGCCTCTTCTTAGTCTCCTTGCATGCGGCGATCTTCTTATCGCGTGTGGAGAGCGCATCAGATGTGACAGCATCCTTCAGATCTACATCCAGCGTGTAACGGGTCGGCATGAGGTGGGTGAAGTTGACAACCTTGATGAACGCCTTGACACGCGATTTCTTCGCTGTCTTCTTCGCTGAGTCCTTGCGTATCACCTTCTTGGGGTATTTGGCGAGACCAGCGACGAGGCAGTGGCCATAGGGGCGATCGCGATTGCCTCCTTCGTACACTTGCACGATCACCGCCTTGCGACCGGCGTAGCGTCCATTGAGGACGATGACTGCCTTATTCGGCTTTAGAAATTTCACCATTTTTTACGCCTTGCTCAGCACAGCCGCCGCAGACCCAGGGTTTCTAGGTTTTTGAAATAAAGAAAAGGCGAATATAAACTAGGCAGAATTTCATATAAGGCCTCTAAAATTTTCAATATTACATATTTAGCCACTAAAAAACTCATAATTACATATTTATCTATTTAAAACACAAAATGTTTCATATAAAGACCTCTAAAACTTCAATATTACATATTTAGCAACTGAAATCTCATAATTACATATTTATCCATTTAAAACACAAAACGTTTCATACAAAAGCTTCTAAAAGTTCAATATTACATATTTATCCACTCAAATTTCATAATTACAAATTTATTCAAGTAAAACACAAAATGTTTTATTCAAGTAAAACTGACCCGCAAACCTGTCGGCCCGGCAAACCCGTCGACTCGGGCTAGTTAGGCCCGACATAACCCGACCCGTTTTCAATTCCCTATCTCTATTAGTGTTTTAAAGTGTCCGCACAAGTTTTAGCACAGGTTTTCTCCAAAAAGGATGGTCGCTACCCGTCTTCGACTCTAGAGTTTTTTGGACGAGTTCGCACGAGTTTGCCTCGGGTCGGTCTGGGCCATATCTCGATCTCGAAGTTTTTGGGTCGAGTCAAACACATACGAATTTTGTCGAATACCCAAATAGAGGAGAGGAGAAGCAGTGTGAAATAAAGAAGCTAACGATTATACCCTTCTTCCCAAACCTGATCCGACAAACTCGTGGCCCAACCAACCCATTGACTCGGACGAGTTTGACCCGACCCAACCTGGCCCGACCCGTTTTCAATTTCCTACCTCATTTAGTATTTTAGAGTGGTAATTTCCATTAAATTTATTAATTTGCAGTTATGTTAGACAATAATAAAATATTCTGTGTTTTACTTGAATAAATATGTAATTATGAAATTTGAGTGGATAAATATGTAATATTGAACTTTTAGAAGCCTTTGTATGAAACGTTTTGTGTTTTAAATGGATAAATATGTAATTATGAGATTTCAGTTGCTAAATATGTAATACTGAAGTTTTATAGGTCTTTATATGAAACGTTTTGTGTTTTAAATGGAGAAATATGTAATTATGAGATTTTAGCGGCTAAATATGTAATATTGAAGTTTTAGAGGCCCTTATATGAAATTTTGCCTATAAACTATAAAGAGAAGACGCGCAGGTTCCTGATGAAAATAAAATGTTGCACTTTTTTGCAGCATAGAGATGCATTTCTGTCTAGACTGTCGGATTAGGGATCAACGGTCCAAAGTTAATACTGTAAAATATCCTCTGATCACATCAATAATTGTCGAGTGTCTATTCTTAATCCGACGATACTGATTAAATTCAGCATTCTGTTGCACAAAATGTGCAGCACAAGATACATGCCCGATTTCTATTATATTTTTATGGGGTGGAGCATCGGACGAGCATTTATATTCGGTTCAATCACTAGTATCGAACTCTTTTCTTTGCCAAATCCTCTGTGAAACATTTTTCTCCGCGGAGAAGAGGAGTTTTGATATGAATCATTGGATTAAAGATTAAGAGTTCTGATTAATAATATAAAAAAATTCTTCTGAATCATATGATTCATGGTCGAGCGTTGATCTTTATTCTGAAGGTCTTTAATCTCAAGTATGAGGTGGAAAACGAGTTCGACGATGTTTTTAATGCTCTCATGAAAAAATTGGGTGACAATTCGTGGCTAAAATTTATATATGATAGCAGAACAAAGTGAACATATTATTTTATGAAAGATACACTTTAGGGATTCATAACACACAAGTTAGTAAAAGTGTAGGCGTTCAAAACGACATCCTTCTTGGATTGAGAAAGGCAAAAGTAAAAGTATCTCAAATAGTCAAGATTCATTAAGGTAAATTATTTTAGTAATATTTAAAATTATTGTAGTGTCTCAAATAGTCAAGAAATTTAAAAATCAGTTACCTGAGTTATTGATATGTTGATATCGATTTTGAACCAAAATCTTTGACTATTTCAGTGTAAAATCTCATCAGATACAAACCTTAACTGGGTCAACAAAAAAAAATAATACGCTAAAATTTTATCATAATTAAAATTTCCCAATATTATATTGCATAATTTCTAGTATCTGCAATGCTTTCATGGCAATCAAATTGTGTATGATCTGAGATTTAACAATATCACCATGAACCCACGCAAAATAGGGGCGAAGCTATGTAGTATATTTGGGGTCCCTGGACTCCATTGAAATATAAAAAAGCATGAACAACTATAGTAGGAAAAATGCAGGGATCCCATTCTCTCTTGTTCGCTCGTGACTCTCTCTGTCAGTCGCGAATCAGAACCTAGATACGTGTATTTTATATTATTTACATACATATACTACTCTAGTATCTAGATAAAACACCTCACCATTTCTCTTGTGTCTCATGTTTTTATCTATCATTTTCCCATGACACCACACCTCATGTTTTTATCTATTATTTTGAGTTTTTCTTTTCTTTTTAAATGAAAACTGCACATTAAATTAACATCATTTTTTTCAAGTTGATTTTGGTTTAAGAAAAGAGAACAACAAAATTATGACTACCCCACTAGTTCGACTCATCGACAAATCCCTGCTTCGACACGTCGACGCGCCTATGCTCCGATAGGAACTCACTGAAGAAAAATCCTGGCTATGCCACTGGCCTAAAGAAAACTAGCACTTATATGCTACCAGTGCCAATGCAACCAAGTTATTTACCTCCAAAAAAAATCTTTACATCTTGCACATTCATATAATAATTATCCAATTTACTCCTTAGAATAGGAAACTCCAATTTATTGAGATTAGAGGGATAATTAAACTAATTGATGCAACCTATCTTTGTTAAAAGATGAAAAATAATTTTTCAGATCCAAACACGACATACAAATGAGAAGTTTACTATTCATTTTCGTAATTTGACATTAAGCTCTTTCAATTGCATATCAAAATTAGTTATGTATGTTGGGCGTCATGGATTATTAAAATAAAAAAATTCATATTTTGAACATGAATATTGTGTTTCTCACAAAACTAAAACACTTCTCTGAGTAACTCTTTCCAACTGTTTCCCTCGTATATTGAGAATTAACTATATCTTTCATTTTTTTTTTGCAAGGTTTGTGATAGATCATGCATGACTAGTAATGATTTTTTCATGAAATGCAACAAAAATACAAACTCAAACTTCTGCATAGCTCTTTGAAATCCATGTGCATGTGCTTTCTGCGGTCTCGTTCCCCCCTTTGTTTTATTTCCTCAAGTACATCTAGTGTTGATGAAAATAGTATAACAGTATTATTTAAGGTGGCTAAATGAGAACTCCATCGAGTAAAACAGACATGTGCAATATATGTTTCTTGTATCAGACCTCTTCAAATTCTAACTTTTCTAACAGGAATAGCTTCCACATTTCAGCTCTTTGCTTCTCACGTAATGATCACGTCTTTTAGTTGATCCACCAAAATCACAAAATAAACATGAACAATATCTAGAAAATCACAAAATAATATCATTTTATATATTTAAAAATAAAAAATAGTATCATTTTACATATCATAATAGTATCATTTTACATTCTTACCTAGAAATCACTCGGCAACACAACCTCATTTATTCACATACCGAATCACAACTGTCATTTATTCTTTTTTGAGACATGTCTAGTCTCATCAACCAAAACTGAAAATAATTCATCTCACTACTAGCCCATCTGTAATGTTATTTTATATTATTTCCTCGCTCCAAAGGCTAAGTGAAATCGTATCCTCTGCACCCATTTTTTATGGGTGCTCTCTGCATTCAGTAATCTGGACCGTCCGATTAGATCTGGACGCCTGACCACCTATTATAGGATTCAGAAAGGAGTTTCCGTTCAAATCTAATCTAACAATTCATATTAATAGATGCAGAGAGCATCCATAAAAAATGAACGCAGAAGATATTGTTTCAAGGCTAAGCAAATTCCAAGCGATGCAGTTATGCGTTAGTGAAGGCTGTGCAGCCCAATTATTTATTTTTTAACACTAATCAAAACTTAGTTTTAAGTACACTTTCATCGTGAAGAGAAATTCGATATTTGAATAATTGGTATGATCCCAACGGCCCAATTCTAGGTTTCAAAGCCTATTTAGTTGTATTCAAGTTTTCTTTTACTTTTTATTCATTCTCATAAACAAACTAAAACATAAATTTGAATTTAACGACTCCAAACGCTTTTGATAACTTGATCCTTTTTTAAAAGATGCGCTTTATTTAAGCAAGTCAATTGAAAGCAAATGCCTAATTTAGATGGGCTATTATTTTTGGGCTTTGTTCTATTTCTTAAGAGGCTTACCGCATATTGTATATTTCTAACCTTTCACCCATATATCTCTAATATTATTTAATGGATAGACTGTCACTAATATGATTTATGGTATCTCCTCATATTATTAAACCAGTACTGTTGATCTTAATCCGACGATTGAGATCAACAGATGCACTCTGGGTAGCGATTTCGCTACGAAGAGAATATCGTTCCTATATCTCTAATGGTCCAGATTAAAACATCTAGTTTACTAATTTCTTTTGTACTTTTAAGTTTTTTTTCCTTTAAATTAAATGTCTCTTACAAAATGTTTATTTTTTTATTTATTGAGAAAGATTTATTGAAAGGTTATATATGATTTTGAGCAAATTACTATATTTATTCAAGATGGCTAAACTAACCGTTAGTATTGTTCAGAACTTGTAAGTTACGCTACAATTTTTTATTGCTATCAATATTCCTAGAATGAATATAAAATAAATAAAAGGTAATCGCTAGACTAATTTTATACATGTTTATTATCTGTACACTTTTATTATATTTCTAATCTAGGCACGCGGATTCAAGATGGAGATTTTATTTGATTATAATCAAATAAAGTTTAATATTTAAAAAAGAAGATTTATGTACAAAATAATTATACAAAATGTTAATACAAGCCACCAAACAGGCAAACACTAAGCTAGTGTTGACCACACGGGCCGGCACGGACAGGCACGGGCACGAGTTGTTCGGGTCACGGGTTGCACGGGCGGGACGGATTGGGACGGGTTGAGTTTGGGATGATGACCCAAACCTGCCATTTGACCCGTCGGGTTGGGCGGGACGAGTTGGGACGGAGCGGGTACGGGCAGGTCACGGGTTTACTGTTTTTTTAACCAAAAAATTTCAAATAACCCAAAATTTCCAAAAAATTGCAAATTAATGTCAAGTTTATTTTTTTTACTGTTGGATGGGTCCCATGAGTTGGGCGGGTTGGGGCGAGTTGGGGCAGGTTGAGGCGGGTTGGGACGGGTTACAGGCTTGTTGGGACGGATTAGGGCAGTTACGGACGAGTTGGGATGGGTTGGGGTGAGTTATGGGTTACAAGAACGGACGGGGCGGGTTGGAGGCAGGTTAGAAATGAACGGGTTACTATGAGGGGAGTTTCGAAGGACGGTCCAAACTCGTATGAAATCCGTCCTTGACAAAGATACGGGCGGACACATATTAGATTCACAAGCGGATTCGAACAGACGATAGGAGCGGGCAAATCGAGTCTGATTGACTCGTACGGTTTTTGTCAAATGATGCACTAACCTAGTATCGGCTAGGGCTGTATATGAGTCGAGTTTGAGCGAGTCAGACTCAACTCGAACTCGAGCTCGCCACAATCGAGTTGCTCGGCTCGTTACACACAATAATTTCGAGTTTTCTGAACCAACTCGAACTCAACTCGCCACAACTCGAGTTGGCTCGTGACTCGACTGCCAACTCGAAAATTATAACATAGATCATAAAAAGCATGTTTTATTTTCTATGTGTTTATCAAATAGAAAATGTGTTTTCTACTAATGTTTGTTAAATAAATGCAAATAAGTGAAAATAATTTTCAATAAATGCAAATAATTCAAATATAAAACAACTTTCAGTTCAAATAAGTACAAATTATTTATATATTACAACTCGCGAGTTGGACTGAGCGAGTTGAGGGCAACTCGAACTCAACTCGTGAGTCAATCGAGTTGGCTCAGCTCGAGTTCTGTCAACTCGAGTTAGAACCGAGTTTTTCTCGAGTCGAATTCGAGCAACTCACGAGTTACGAGTTTTTTATCCAGCCCTATATCTGCGCGACTGACAAACATGTTCCTGACCTCCAAAAAAATGATGTAAATAAATACACTTTACAGTTCACTGATTGGTTGCAATAAACTACAGTTCTGTTGCCTTGTTCCAAAAAGTGTACTTGCAGAACTTGTGTGACTATTGAACAGAAAGAAATGTCCTTCTATATATATACAAAAGTCAATAGGGATTTAATCATAAAAATTTAGCATGGTTGTGACTTGTCACAACAAACAAATATTTTGAAGAAAAACAGCTCCTCTTCTTGTCCAGAAGCCATATTACTTGAAATTGATCTAATCTAATGGTACCAAAAGTTAAAGATTTGATTTCGTGAGAAATTTATCTCCGAGGCAATGTCAAGGGAAAGGATTTAACAAAATTCAGATGGATCCGACGAGTCTTTGAAAATTCGAGGTCGCGATCCGTCCCGATCTTACTCGAGAGCAAACTCGTGCTAATGCCGTTCAAAAAAAATCATGAGTCCAAGACGGATAGCGGTCAACATTTTTAGAAAAAATCTGTGTAAAACTCGGGCCGAGGTAAAACCGGCCTGACCCAAACCCGACCTTTCTAACTCGTCATAACCCGCCATTTATCCGTGAAAAATCCATGCAAATTCGTCCAAATCCGTCCAAATCTGCAAAAACCGTGCAAATCAATGCCAAACCCGTACAAACTCGTGTAAACCTGGAAATAACCCGTGTATTATCCGGAAATATCCTATTAATAAAAAAATTAAAAGAAGCTCGGCCAACCCGATCCGGACCCGCCGATCTGCTAACTCATGAACCTTAAATGAATTACAGTGAGCTTAAAAAAAATTCCCATCGAAAGCCGGCCATCAAACCCGTCGGCCCAGCAAACATGTCGGCCCGTTTCCAAATGCCTAGTCAAGGGGAATTCTATATACAACCGCCACATTAAATAGATCACGCGCAAGAATTGAAGGAATATTTAAAGCTGATTAGAACATAGCAACTTTGATGATGCTGAGAATGAGAGAACAATCAGAGCATGCATGCACAAAGCAGCAAATCTCTATATCCCTCTCTGCTCTCACGTCCCTCTCGTGTGGTTTTTTTTCTCAGTTAGATTAGATAGATGCACACTTGTCTCGCCAGCTGCTCTAGTCTGGCAAAATTAAAAGAGGTGCTTTTTATGCAATCATCAAGTTCAGAAAAAAAAAAAGAATTGAGAAAATTTTAATATATTCTTTTTTCTTATAAAAAGATGAATCTGAAGAACTCAACTTGGTGAATTTTAACATAATTTTTGTTGGTAGTTCTTACCGAGGAGAAATTTTAACTTGTGGTAGGTTTCTTGATTTGTTTAATAATTTCTTTTTTCAAATTACAAGGTGTATTTTTATAAAGCGCACTAAATATTTTGAAGTTGTTACAAATTTTAAGTTGTCCGAGTACAAATGTAATTGTAATACATGGTCTCATTGTCAGTTAAGTGGTAGTTTACTTAACCATTATTCCACATTGTAGTTACCTAAAAGATAAGGACACGTAGCTGTGCACGCCAATTAATTAATGAATCAAATAATTTAATTAGTACAAACAAAAGAAAATAAATGCAAGAGGAGGAGACGATATTTGGCAAGAGAATATATCCGAGTTTCAAATTCGTACGGATTGAAGACAAATTCTAAGATATATAACTGTAATATTTACAACCATATAACATTGAGAGTGTGTAATTCGTAATTCATGAGCTGCTCGAACTCAATCTAAATCGAGTTGATGGAATTGAGTTGGGCTAACTAGCTCGACAACTTCATAAATTGAGTTCGAGTTCGGTTTAACTTGACTCAGTCCAACTCGAGTTCTACTATATATATATATATATATATGCCTGCAATATATTACTAACCAAAACCAACTACTTGTAACATTTTTATGTTTTTTTTGTGAATTTTTTTATGATTTATATATTATTATACGCACTTGATACAATGATAATATTGTATGCATAAAAAACTGTTAACTCGAGTGCTGACGAGTTTTGAGCTAACTCGAGTTAAGATGAGCTGATCTCGAGTTAGTGTAGGGAACTCGAATGTGTTGTGCTCTATGAGTCGAGTCAACTCGAGTTCTAGAGCTCGAGTTCGAGTTGAGATCAACTCGCTCAAACTTGACTCATGAACAGACCCTAAAGAACATTAGGTAACTAATTTGGCTAATATTTAAATTAATATTAAAATTATTTTTTCGACGATATGCATGTCCTAGGCAAAATTAGTTTCCACCAACTAGTTTGCATTAGAATTTGGAAGAAAAAAATTATGCAATGCTTCTGTTCACACGAATAATATTTCTTCTTTATTTTTCTTTTCTGAATGTTTATTTTTACATAAAAAAAATTATTAAAACTATTTTTTTACAGCATTCTCCAAAATATAACACGCAATAAAATTAAAACTTAGCAGCAGCAATAATAGTGATGATGATGAATGATGATGATATGTTGATAGTGACAATGAAATAACAATGCCAATTAAATCAACAACAACATATATACTTGTGAAGGTTTAACATAACATAACATAACAAAATCCAACTAATAATTTGAAATTTTGCTTTGTGGAAATGTCAATGTGATTTCCCCATGGGCACCTAACAGAGAATCAATGTTTATACATGTAACATGCTTACACCAGCTATAGATTTTGACGCTTCAATGTATCTATTAATTTCTGATTGATTAATAGGATAAATTGTCTTTATTCCTACAAATTTGGTTAGACAATTAGTGATTAATAATAAGGTTATGATTAGTTGTTATCTAATACAGGCTTTGGTACCACAAAAATAGCAATACCTAGGGTACTGGTACGGGGTACCTGATCATGACTTCCCCATATGTCGTTTTTTTCTATGTCGGTACATGCATTCTAATCCTCCTGTTAATAGAACCTACCATTTTTGTTGAATGATCATGATATGAAAACTAATCCTCCTGTCAAATTATCCATATTATTCTAATGCATTAGTGTGCAATGAGATGTTCTCTATCTTTATAATAATGACATAATTCCTTGTCACATTCCAGTTGAACAGTATGTAATTCTCCATTATAACAGGATTGATTCAAGAAGATGAGATTTGGCACAAGTTGCTCTCTGTAGACACTCAAAATCACGGGTCCGAATCTGCTGCTCGTAAAATTCCTGCTTGTTTTCTATTTGTCTCGATCCGACCGCCACAAATCGATCGACCGTCACGGATGACTGTGATTTGATTCAGGAAGCAGATGCTTTGACCGTTAGATGAGTTTTGAACGATCGATCGATTTGTGACGATCGAATCAAGACAAACAAAAAACGAGCGGAAATTTTACAAGCAGCAGATTCGGTTCCCAAAATCACAGTGATAAACTTAAAAGATACAGTGACGGATTTAAATGAAGGCAGAATTTCATATAAAGGCCTCTAAAACTTCAATATTACATATTTAGCCACTAAAATCTCATAAATACAAACTCGACCTGGCCTGAATCCTAAGGTCGCGACCCGACGGCCCGACCCGAGGCAAACCCGTGCGGACCTGTAAAAAAAGCGAGGGTCGAAGATGGACAGCGACCATACTTCTTGGAAAAAACTTGTGTTAAAACTGACCCGCAAACCCGTCGGCTCGGCCAACCCGTCCAAACTCGGCCCTGCAAACTCGTCGGTCCGGCCAACTCGTCGACTCTGGCGAGTTAGGCCCGACACAGCCCGACACGTTTTCAATTCCAAAAAGGATGGTCACTACCCGTCTTCGACTCTAGAGTTTTTTGGACGAGTTCGCACGAGTTTGCCTCCGGTCGGGTCGGGCCAGATCGCGATCTCGGAGTTTTTGAGCCGAGTCAAACACATACAATTTTTTTCAAATACCTAAATAGAGGAGAGGAGAAGCGGTGTGAAATAAAGAAGCTAACGATTATACCCTTCTTCCCAAACCTGGTCCGACAAACTCGTGGCCCGGCCAACCCGTTGACTCGGGCGAATTTGACCCGATACGACCTGGCCCGACCCGTTTTCAATTTCCCACCTCATTTAGTGTTTTAGAGTGGTAATTACCATTTAATTGTTAATTTACATTAAATTTATTAATTTGCAGTTATGTTGGACAATAATAAAACATTTTGTATTTTACTTGAATAAATATGCAATTATGAAATTTGAGTGGATAAATATGTAATATTGAACTTTTAGAAGCCTTTGTATGAAACATTTTGTATTTTAAATGGCTAAATATGTAATTATGAAATTTTAGTGACTAAATATGTAATATTAAAGTTTTAAAGCCTTTATATGAAAAAAAAATTCTGCCATAAATGAAACCGGGGAGGTCACAAGTTGCTTTATTTCATAATATATTATCATATAGTTTTTTTCCTATGTGTGCATATAATTTATTTCGCTGACATTGACACCACTTATTGGCCGCAATGTGTATAATATATTATATATATATTATTCAAGTTACTGGTGGTCACAGTCTATCCAGAGTTTATTACTAGTTTGATTGAATTGAATGCCACGCTCTTTTTGTCTTTTGTGCGTATATATGAGATTCTCTTGATTAATTAATAAATAAGAGAAAGATCAGGCCTGAAATCCCTTAAATCCAGGGTGACTACTTTATTAGGTACAACTCACACAGTCAGTATATATTGATTGGTTTCGTGATATGTTATTCGGGTACTTCATGGTGTCTTACCGTACTGTATCGAATACGTATTTTATATTCGGATATTTTTTAGAATACGTATTTATAAGTCACGTGACGTATTCTTGACGTGGCGTATCGAAATTGACGTATCACATTATTTTATTCACTTTGACTTACGAATTTCTTTTATGTTCGATCATGAACCGCTGATATTTTTTGTTATATCGCTAGAAAATACGTGAAATATGAAGCATGAAGGAGATTTGAATCCAAGACAAACTATACTATTAATTTTTTATTTATTTATTTATTAAATTTTAATATTTTTAATTATTTTTTTAAATAAAATTTAATGTAACCGCATACATATCTAAGAATTTTTGAAATCGCCGTATCGTCGCACGCGTATCGTATTCGATACGATACCCCCATCCGCATCCGTGCAACACATGTTTCGTGATAAAGTGAGAGACCATTTCGAACTTAAAAGAAGAATTGTACAAATTATGCATTTTTAAACAGGAGAGATCATTATCAGTGCATAAAAAATTAAAATGAAAAAACTTAGGTAAAATGTCCATATACACCAAAAGGAATGTAAAGTGTTAACAGTGAAGATTTGACAGTATTGTACTATTGTTTTTACTTATCACCGCGGCAACTTTTGTTTAACAGTACAGTATCGTGCTGTACATGGATGCACTGAAGGCTGAAGCGAACTCGATTGGTGAAGCTTTGGTAATTGGTACTGCGCAAAAGCAATATACAAAACATATATCAAAATAATAATAGTAAAAGACAAAGTAACCCATTTCGACTAAACACGTGTCGCCTTGTAAAAGTGCCACGATTCAGAAGGAGAGAGAGCCACGCCATAATTACTGTTTAGTGGGGAGTAATTAGTAAATAAACCCAAACCATATCCATATATACAACATTTTGACATAACAAACAGCCGACCGTTGACTTTACCACCATCTCATCATCTAAAATATTCTCTCTTATTTTGGGATTTAGTGCAGTAAATGTTGGATATGTGAATATGTGATTTAATGTTATTCCTTTCCGGCTTTTGTCGTTTTCGCCGTTTGAGACGAGAAAGGATCGACACAATTGCATCGTCATTAATTAAAATTTAAAAGTGAGAAGAATTTCTTTTATTTAAAAAAATCTTTTTTCTCATTTATTCCATTGTATTGTATAGATGATTGCTATTCAATATGATTAAGATTTTTTTTTTCGTTTACCAAACCAATAAAAACTATTTGTAATTGCTACTCTATAGTATAAATTGTAAAAAACATATTTATATTATTTTCAATATGGTGAGATGGTTCAATTAATTATTTTTGTACCCTTTTCGAGACAATTAAGTTGTTAAGAGTCCTACAAAAATATTACTCACTTTCATATTGAACTTTTTGACTTTCTTGTAAATTTGAATTATATATTGCATTTTCCTGCTTTAAAAATGTTTTATTGATCTAATAAAAATAAAACATAAAATAAACAACTCAATTTGTTATTGTAAGTAAGATGAAACATTTACTTTGATTTATATCTTAGTTCTTAATTAAAGTCAATATAGATGGTTCTAGTTTAAAATTACTTTTTTGTTAAAATTAATTGCACATTTGTGTTTTATTTTTATATTAATTATGTGTAGGTGCATTCGTGTAAAACAAACGAGTTTTCATGTTCTATTATGAATTTCATAAAAATATTTTCTATTACTAGTATTATTCGTTATTTGTTCATTGTCTTTGGTTATCTAGTAATTTTAAGGATAAGATTTTCAACTGAAAATTCAAATAAAATTGGTGACAAAACTTTCTCTATTTCCAAAAATATTTACAAAAAACACAATATTTGTAGAGCATTTCTATTGTAATATCCATATGACATAAAACAAATATTACAAGTTCTTCGATATTTTTTTAGATTCATGCAATACAAATCTCAAAAGAAAATAAAAAAAAATGTGTTTTATGTTATGCATGTTACAATGCTCTATTTTTTTAAATTGAACAATAGTTCAACACTTTCAACTTCAGTAGAGCGTGCAACTGTTGGATAATCTGAAACGTTTGCTGTCGTGGAGATCAAATTAGGGATTTCAATAAACGACTCAAAAGTCGACCCTTTCCTTTCTTTTCCTTCCTCGTGTTAATCGGCATCCCGAATTGCATGCACACAAAACCGGATTTGAGTAATGAGTATAGGTGTCAATGTTATTTAATCTTCAATTTTATGTATTAAGTAATATTTTTAGTGTCAAGTTCATATTTGTGTTAATAAAAATTTTATTTGAACCCCATAAAAAAGATAAAAAAATACTTTATTGTTGAACCTTATAATTAGAATTTAACAAATTTTGATATGACTACTGTATTTTATATCAACAATTGTATAGTGTTTGACTCCGTTCAAAAAAATTTTGGCTCTTCCACTGCATGCACATCATAATTTGTTGCGGTGGAAATACAAATTTAGATCAAAATTACAACAGTTAAACAACATTTAAATGTTGTTTTGATCACTCTGTACCATTTGTATTGGTTTTTCATATATTAAAAAAATTACGAAAACATTCATATTAAATTAGATTTCTAAGTAGAATTCAATATATATATCACGTTTAATAGTTTGAATATTTCATTTGAAATTTAAAATTTGAAACTAATATAAATGTCAAGTATCGTTGAAATTACACTTTTGTGCAATAAAACCCGCACAATTTTATGCATTGCAGACAATTCTAATGCAAATATGGGATGAAAACTTTAGATGGTCATTTCTTCTATTATGAATATCATATTGTGTAAATTTTTTAAATTGTCTAGTATAATAATTATGAACAAAATGAGACTAATTGAACATATTAATTACTTGCCTCAATTCTTTAATATTTCTTTTAGTTTATATAGCTTTGTTGTGAATATTTTAATATGTGATGTCTTGGAATTAATTTATTCGTAGTAGTTTTTCTTGAAAAAAATTTAGTCATATTAAAAAACAATGCATTAAAATTGTCTTAAATGACTCAAATATAGTTTTGTTGTAATAAGTAATTAATTCATATCTTTCCTTAAATACTTTCTTCATGCCAAATTAAAACGGTATGTTCTTTTAAATTTTTTTTTTTTAATTTTGAAGTCGTACTTCATCTTTACAATTGGTTGCCTTAGACTAATTAACGAATCAAAATTATGTCTTCAATAAGGAAATGTATTTACATAGTGTTCAAAATTTGTGCCATCATATGCCGTTTCGTTCCAAACACTGCTTGATATGACACAGAACGACACGACATGATTAATATTTTATTATTTTTACCGTACCATCATGTGTCGTGACAAAAATTGGAAGGAATCGGAACGAAACGGTTAAGACACGACACGTTTAGGCACGACATTATTTTTACGGTTCCATTTTGTCCCGTGTCAAAAATTGGAAGGGATCGAAACGAAACGGTTAAGACACGATACGTTTAGGCACGTCATGCCTAAACGTGTCGTGTCTTAATCGTGTCGTGCCTAAACTTGTCGTATCTTAACCGTGCCATGTCTAATCGTGACGTGTTTGTTCGTGCCGTGTTGCTTCGGCACGACGTACCTTATTCGTGTTAATCGTGCCGAAAATAATAAAAAAAAAATTGATTTTTTTACAAGAACATAAAAATCTAAAAAAAACTTTAGAGAAATCATAACAACAAAAGATATATTTATTCGTAAAAAAATTCAAAAAACGAAACAGAAAGAAAAAATAAAAGGGAATTTTTTTTTAAAAAGTTCCTTGCCTAATCTTGCCTATCCGTGCCGTCGTATCGTGCCTAAATGTGACATGTCTAGACGTGTTCTCGTGTCATACCGTGCCTCTCCTCGTAAACGTTCTGTGCCGTGCCTTACAGTATGAAACCTAAGCACGACGCGCTTAAGACACGACACGTAAACAATTTCGTGCTGTGTCCCATACCATGTCTAAACCGTGTCACGTTCTTATCGTGTCGTGCTGTTTCGTGCCTTTTTAAACACGCAGACACGATTTTGAAAACTCTAACAGTACAGCATACTGGTCTGCAAGATCTTAAAAAACAGTCGACGGAATTGCAGAACACGTCTGTCGTAGCTTTTTTCTTGGATCAAAATATACCTCGGAACAATGTTCGTACTTGAGCAAGGTAACTGTATCATAACTAGCTCTGCTAAAATGTCGTTAATTAGCACACATGCACAAATGAAGCAGCGAATATCATGGAAATGTCGGTGCCGTTACTGCCGTAGCTGCTGTCTTATTTTTTTTTTTTTAATATGGGAATTCGATGTTGGAATTCAAAGATTAAAATTTGTTAGATTGAACAATGTGTTTTATAATTTATACTGTCATAATTAATTTTAATCAAGAGATCATATTAAATATAAATGTAATTCATGTTATATGAATTTTCAAATAAGAATTATTTGGACCGAAACATGTACAATTAATTTTACTTAAAGAGATCGAGCTTATGAGAATCTATATCATAAGCTAGATACGAAGGAAGGAGAAAAGAACGTCTATAAGATTGTCAAACTTCGCGAGAGAAAGACGAGATATTTTAGTCAAGTCAAATACATAAAGGACTAGATAAATAGACTTTTGATGAAAGATGACGATATCAAGAACAAATGAAGAGAATACTTCGACAAGTTGTTCAATGGAGAGAATGAAAACACTTGGTCGAGCTAGTTGACTTTTGATGACATCAACACGCGATTCGTTTGAAGAATTCAAGAGATAGAGGTGAAGAAAGCTTTAAAAAGAATGAAGGTAGTAAGGCTTTATGACATGATAATGTTCCGATCGAGGTGTGGAGATGCCTTGGGGACATAGAAGTAGTATGTTTAACTAAGTTGTTCAACAACATCTTTCAGTCAAACAAAATCTCGGACAAGTGAAGTAGAAATATATTAGTACATATCTTCAAGAATAAATAAGATATTCAAAGTAGTAATAATTACAAAGAAATTAAACTTATGAATCATACAATAAAGCTTTGGTAGAGAGTGATTGAATATCGTTTAAGAAAGATGACAAGCGTTACGAAAAACCAATTTGATTTATGTCCAGAAAATCGATTATGGAAGCGATTTTCGTGACAAAACAACTGATGTACTTATAATTAGTATTAACTATTGACGGATCAAATATAATTATCACAATAAAGACTGATAGCCAATTTGAATTTAAACAAACTTCAAAACACTTTCAAGAACGAAATAGACTAGCCAAGTATTGTTGCTCCTCTTGGAAGTGTAAAGTTTCTCTCGAGAGGTATTTTCGGGTACATATCTCATCAGATGGCATTACTTTTTTGAAAGTGTAAAATTTAACAATGGAAGTGTAAAGTTTCTCTCGAGAGGTATTTTTGGGTACATATCTCGTCGGATGGCATTACTTTCTTGGAAGTGTAAAATTTAACAATGAAAGTGTAAAGTTTCTCTCGAGAGGTATTTTTGTAACAACGAGATAAATAAGTTGTAGCAGCAATTGTTACATAGTGCTCTACCAATTATTCATTATCCTTGCACGTGACAATGTGACGTAAATATTAGGAATCGCGAACCCTCTTTAATTTTTTTTGTTCGTCGTGATAGGAAAAAAAAGCAAAAAATAAAAGAGCGATCATAAGAAAAAATTTAGGTGGGAGGTCGCGTCGTCGGTCTCGCCTTCTCTTATTCTCTCCGAACCTTTTCTTCTCTTCACTTCTTCTCCATCTGTTGCTGGAAAGAGCGAGAGGAGGAAAACCACACAATGGATCCTTCTAGTAGCCGCCTCTCTCCGACTAGAACCTCGCTTTCTCTTAGATGTTTCTACCGTAGAGGAAAGTGAGGTGGAAAATCGCACTGTGGGTTCTTCCAGTAGTCGCCTCTCATTCCGACTTTATCTTTCCTTCCGCTCCTATTTTCCTCCTTCCTTCCTATTAGCTTTAACTCATGAATTTTATCTTCAACGTTGAGCAACGACGAAGGTTATGTGTGGAGAAATATCGTGTAAATATCGTGTAAGCTCATCTGGAGGCTTTCGTGAGGTGAAATTGGAACCATAACCTAGTCCGAGGAGATCCGCGAAATGTGGTGTCAACGCGTGTGATCTCGATCTACAACACCCAATGGAAATCTGCGACCTACAATATCCAATGAAGCTATTGCGGTAGAATGGCGACCATCCAGCAACGACTCCTCAAAATTCAGTGGAGCCATGTCATGATTCGAGCTTTTTACAAGCACAAACGAAATATTTCGGTAAAGAGAGCCGATGATCCGATGTGTGCTGGTACTTACTCGCAGAAGGATATGTAAATGAATGCGGGTATATTATAATTGATTTTGTGAGTTCATAGTAAAATTTGAGGGATTGACTCCAATCTTTAAAGAAAATGATACTACAAGGCCAACTACAATGTGCGATGAATTGGGAGGTGTGTTCAAGATAGATAAGCCACGATGAGTGGTACATGTCTACGATCCCGGTGATGACTAAGAAGTAACAATGATCGTCTTCTCAAATTGTAGGATATTTTAGCTTTGTGTTGTTTGTTTGTAATTATTTATCTTTTTTTTTCTCTTTATATATTTTTTAATAATCTAAAGTATTTCATTTCGTGAGCATCTTATATATAAAATTATATAAATGAAATTCGAATAGCTTGACTCCGTCTTATTTTAAAAAATATATTAAGAATCTTTTTTCTACAGTTGTCAGCTGTGAGAATTTTTCCTTGATATAGAAGTCATGTGAAACCTTGATTTTTTAGGTATTTTTTTTTGGCATATCCCTGCCAGATTATTTTTCTGTATGAAGATCCTCTTGTTTACAAAATTGTAGTCGTTGCTAACAGTGAATTTGAACAGATTGTTCCATTTTCATGAAATTTTCAATTCAGCCTGAGTAAATATGTAAATTGTTACCAGATCACTCAGAGTGAGTTTGCGGCAAGGGCGGACCTATTTAGAGTTGTTCGGGCTTGATTTAAAAAAAACGCAAAATTTAATGTATTTTTAATTATTTGTTAGTGAGAAATGATATTTTAGTAGATTTTATTGGATTTCTGCCCGGACTTGATCTCAATCTCGGTGCCCAGATCTAATTGTGCCGGGGCTTAATTAAGCTCTTGATCCGCCCCTGGTTTGCAGCAAGTTCAGAAATTGCGGCACTCTTGCTCGTTCATATATATAGAGTTAGTCTATTGTGCTATGCATAAATTTGATGGGCATATATTACGCTTCTGAATCGCAGATTTCACTTTCAAAATGACCGATCTGAATTTTTTAATATCTTTTAATTTTATTGAAATATTATTGGAAATAAAATTTCTATTTTTTGAATTGTTAAAATCATTATTATTAGAGGGTCCAGTACTAATTAGATCAAGAATAATTGAAATCCAAAATAATTCAAAACAAAAAATATAAAATTTGACTCCCATTAATATTTCAATATGAAGACATTCAACGATTCAAATTGATCATTTGAGTCATGAAATTTAAGATTTGAATTGCATTCACAAATTCAAAACTATACTTAACACCACCTAATCAATGGTCAGTGGTGAAGCCACTCTTTGGCAGGGGTTATCAATTGCCTCCCTTCCAAAATTTCAAATTTCAAATTTGTAGCTTTGAATTTGTACTTTTTTGCAAAAAAAAGAAAATACTCGTGATTATAAAAGTTTCTAAAATATGTCTCATCCTAAACTTTTTTTTCAGATTGGTAAGAATGCTATTTGATCTGTAGTTTTCTGACCTACAGATTTATCAGATTTATATTTCTTATGTATGATACAAAATTCTGATTTATTGGTCAGGCTGTCAGAATTTTCTATAGTGTTCACTATTTGGTATTAAATTATTAATTCTTTTTACCTTATATGTACATACTATGTTAGTGCTGACACGCTAAAAAATTCAACTCAGTGAAATAACCAATCTTGTTTCCAAAAGATAAATATCTGATTAATATAAGAATTGATGTATTAAAAAACATGAAAATACTGTTGGAGGCAGCATATAACAATAACATATTAATTAATATATTATTGTAGAATGCACTGCACAACTAAGCACATGACAGCCATGAAATCTAGGCATGCTTCCTCTTGGCACACATGCATGATTCTTAACCTGTATATATTTTTTTTATTTTTTATTAATTTTAGTCCTTGATCCAGCTGGGTTTAGGTAGGCAGCTACTTAAACATAATTTAATTATGTTCTTGGTACAACAAAATGCCACATCATTGGGTACTTAATTAATAAATAACCTTACTTTTTCTTTTCTTGAAGTCACTAGTTCACACTTGTATTTTATTACATGCTATATTAGTTCTAAGCAACATGTATTCTAGCTAGCATCATTATTTTATTCTCTTCTTTAATTTTTGTGTTAACCTATATATATATGCCTTAATTTAGTGATATTTTTTTTGGGTGCATGCCTTGTCAAGAAACTTCAGTGTTAACTCCTCAATATGATATTATAATCTCTTGGCAGATCAGTAATTAATTAAAACGTGTCGATCTAATCGTGCAACTAAACTGCGTGTGAGGTTACTAAGGTTAGAGACATGATGCTACACTGAGGTTATATATGGTTGGTGGATATATAATCATGAAATACTGAAATGCATTGCATGAAATAGCTAATTTGACATATGGTGTAGAGAGACAACCAGCATGCATTTGCATTTCCTTTGGGTTTTTTTTTTTTTTTTTTTTTTGTCTCCTATCATACTTCAAATATTTCACAGCATTCGTATCAGAAACTTGGCACATTTGCATTCGATATCGATTCACGTCCGACAGAGACGGGTCTATTCATGAGCAAGTGCTCGGACTTGATTTTCAAAAGATGCAAAATTTAATATATTTTTAGTTATTTTGTAGTGAAAATGAGCTATTAATGATATTTTAAAGGGTTTTAGTGAGTTTGTGTCCGAACTTGATTCAACCTCAATGCCCGAGCTTAATTGAGCTCTGAATTCGCCCTTGACGTTATGTATTTCACATGGCAACAGTGACGGAGTCAGACTAACAATAATGCACGAGACAAATTCAATCACCCAAACAACTTAGTCATCCTAATATGGAGGGGACAATTTTGATATTATTATTAAATAAAACATTTCTTGCAAATCATAAGAGAGCCGGTGCCCCTTCTAACCCCACTTGGCTTCGTCTTTGCATGACAATCAAAGTGTATTTCTTATTTGTTGCTTCATCACACAGTCGCATGGTTAAAGCCACTTTTCATCAATGCACATTACCACTGTGTCATCTTCTCTCTCTTGTGTATAATAATAGTTTTTGTTACATATATTCACGTATATAGTGTTTTTTATGTATTAAATTATTTTTAATTAAAGTTTACTATATATAACTGCATTCATATATAAGATTTTTTTTTAAATCGCCGTATCGATACACTCGTATCATATCGAATACGATACTCGCACTCGCACTCGCACTTGTGCAGCATAACTTGTCTCTTTTAATATTTTTTTTGGTAACTTGAACAAAACGGGACACATTAATGTCTGTATGAGAATTAGATAATTGTTTCATTAGGCAATAGCTATTAGGCACTAGCATTTTTCCTAATGGAAATCTATGATTGAGATGTTTATCTTGCAATTCATTGAGACAATTTTTAATTTGTAGACCAGAAAAGGTCTTAACCTTTCAACGAAATCTGGATGTATAGCATGCCAGAATCGTCCCAAATGATCACTAATAATTATAATAATTGTGTCAAATGATTAATGGTCCTTGCCACCTAATTTAATTAGGACATCCCTATTACCATAAGAGGCGTAATTGTTAATTAGCTAAATAGTTGGTTAAAATAAAGGATTGACTAACTGTAACTCAACTCTTATACTTCGTCGGAGTACTTCTACTAACTTTCTAAAAATGAAAAGTCAAACAGTCAAACGCTTCTAAAAGAGTAAAGTCAAACAGTAAAAGCGAAAAAATGAAAAGTTGGATTGCGCGCATTATTCTGAATGTTTCCGTCCTATACACTATTAAGAATGCTTTACATAGAATGCGTAGTTGCAGACTAAATAAAACAGGTATCCAAACTAAATAAAATAGATGTTCAGACTAGTTTTTCAAGTCTATTTTTACACTTCTTCAAGTCATTTCTGCACAAAAATATTAGACACGAACTAAATAAAACATGTGTTCAGACTAAATAAAAACGTGTTCAGACTAAATAAAATATGTGTTCATATTAATTGTTACAAGTCTGTTTTGCACAAAATGAGACACAAACTAAACAAAACATGTGTTCAGACTAAATAAAACAGGTGTTCAAACTAGTTGAAAGAGGTGTTCATACTAGTTATTTCAAGTCTTTTTTGCACTGTTTCATGTATGTTTTGCACATAATTCATGGGGAGTAGACTAAATAAAACAAGTGTTCATACTAAATATAACATGTTTTTATACTAGATATTTCAAATATGTTTTTGCAATGTTTGAAGCATTTTTTTAGAGAAAATTTGAGCAAAAAAGATGGAGAAAAAGTAAAAAAAATGATTTGCAAGCTTTAGAAGTATTTTTTCGGAGTCAAAACAGCGTCGTTACGGGGTTACACCCCGATATAATGTGTGCATCGTGTCATTTCCAAAAATGCTCAGACGCGCGAATCAGAGTTACGAGTCAAAAGTTATGTCCGTTCGAAGATTAAACGTTATTTTGTGCTAATACTAACTAAGATATGGTCATACTAGTTAAGACTAAATACAACACGTGTACATACTAAATATTACAGGTGTTCAGACTAAATACAATAAATTTTTAGACTAAATACAACATGTATTCAGACTAAATAAAACATGTGTTCACAATAAATAAAACAGGTATTCAGACTAGCTATTTCAGGTATGTTTTTTGCACTACTTGAAGTCAGTTCTGCAAAAAAATGAGGCACAGACTAAATAAAAAAATGTTCAGACTAAATTGATGTTGATCCTAATTCCTTAAGTGGTGATACTACCACCTTTGATGTTGATACTAATTTCTTTGTTGTTGATATCGATGCCTCAAGTGGTGATACTATCAGATTTTGTTGTTGATACTAATTCCTTTGGTGTTGATGTCGCTTCCTCAAGTGCTGATACTATCACCTTTGGTATTGATACTAATATATTTTCTGTTGATATCGCTGCCTCAAATCAACTCTGGTGTTAATACTAATTCATTTTCTCTTGTTATTGATGTTAATTATGGATCCCACCTGTAAGGTTTAATGAGACACAATCTTCCGACCACGTTTGTTTTGTTTTCAATAGACTTAGATCTAATGAGCAAGAGACTTAATTCTTATCACCCAGAACCATGTACATCTAGCATAGATCTGAAATTCAAAAATAGAAATTCGTTTGTCTTATGCGAGGTACGGATATGAGTTACAAGACTCTGTGTACTGAAATAATTCTCTAAAATAAATTATGTTTGTAATTATTATTAGAGCAAGGCTAAAATAATATGCATATGACACCTCCTC
>CAXKVX010003004.1:0-18292 GCA_964058865.1 Eleocharis quinqueflora | reverse complement strand
CAAAACATTTCTATATATTATTAGCAACGAAAATTAAATAAGGAGAAAAAACCTAATGCGGTTTAATCTTAGAAGCCTCTCTCTCTCTTGGTGTCTTTAGAAGCAATCAAGATTCGGCATCTGGCCCCACAAAATCGAATATGTGGAATATGTGATATTGTTATGTTCTGGAAGCATGACAAGTCACCAGTCGCATTTAAAATGACATGAAATTTTCGTATAAGGCATCCGTATGTATATATGGTGTAAAAATATATATAAATAAAAATTAGCCATATTATACTGTTTATATATTTTTTGTTCATGCAATTGTCTTTTTATTTTTTTAATATATAACGATTTATTTAGTTTGAATAAAATTGAAATAAATAATAATTTAAAGAATTTAAATATGTATATAATGATTTATTTTGTTAATATGTATAATAATTTTTTCAGTACAAAAATAACATGAAATAATATGCATAATAACTCAAATAATATGCATAGTAATTCAACTAATTATGCATAATAACATTTAATCGGTATCAAATGTGATATCTGCGAAACATTATCCATATTTATTTTACTGATCAGGGCTTCAAAAGTCTCGTAGGCACAACTAATTTTTGTTTAGTTCCCAAAATTCTGTATTCGGTTTTCTGCATTGTAAAAATTACGGGTCATTCACCTATGAATATTCAAAGATATCTAATGTCATGTCAATTGTCATTATGCGACGGCTCTATTATGAATTCAACAGCTCTTGGGCTTTCACTAAAAAAAAAATTCAACAGCTCTTCATAAATTGTCAAATTAAATGAAGTCCTAGATTTTCTCTGGAGCCGCCAGTTTTACAGAACCCTCTAATAAAATTCTTAGTACCATGCCACCTTATGTCCTTATCAATTCGACTTTTTTTTTTGTTTATACATAATTTGGGTGCGTTTGGCAACCTCTTTTTTCGCTGGAATATCGAAATAGAGGTGTTATTCTGATACAAAAGAGTGCCGAACGCGAAAGTATGATTTGGAATAGAGTGTGAAATAGTCTCTTCCGTTATTCCCACTAGGTGCTGGAATACGAGAAGAGCGTCGCTTTTAGCACATAGAATAGCAAAAGAGTCTCATATTTACCCTTCTCAATTAATTATTTATTATTCTTTCTCTTTCTCCACCAAACCGAAAAAGAGAGACGCCATTGATTTCCACCACCTCATTCACCGTCCGAACTCATAAATTCTGCGATCGATCTCTGATAAATTATTTCAATGTCTTCTCGATTAGATAGACACCTATTATGACCACCTTGCAAAGAGTCGCCTTCTCTTTTTTCTTCTCTGTCTCTCTTACAATCCATGGCGGTAGTTAGGAGAGAATTGGAGGGGACTGCCAGAAAAATAAAAAAGAGTCAAGGCACCTAGATTTTGTCCACGGTATTCAATATTTCACTTTTGACTCTCTTCTTCTTCTTTTTTCCTTTTTTTTTGGTTGATTGTGCATTTGTGCTCATTAATGGCAATTCATGCTTGGATCATCTGCATAGAATGGTGTTGACGCAAATGTCACCGTTTATTGTCAGCAAATTGATGTATAAGTAGTGGTTAATTAATAAGCAACACAACTATTATATAAGGACATTTTGGACTTTTCATCACAACACTACTATTTTGTAGAAATTTGCATTTGCTATTCCAACTATTATCGTGTCAAACGACATTTTTGCTCTTTCGAACAGTCGAGAATATCATTTTTCTATCACCATTCTAAATTCACACTATTCTATTCTTATTCATCTAAATTCGCTCTTTTAGTGCTATTTCTCGTTTTGCCAAACGAACTCAAAATGAACTCGTGGCACCACACGGCCAAAATACTATTTAGTTGTTAAAAATGTTTGGAATCATTTGAGCAATAAATATAAACAAGCGTAATAAAGTATACACAGGATTGGTAACACATGTTAATGAGTTGTTTTGATAATCACTAGATTTTCAAATAAACTTTAAAAAATTCTTAAAAAAGTATAGATGTATTCTTAAATTTATAAATTAACAACATTTCAGGTTTCATTCCAATCCGAGTGTCATTGATATCTCATCATAAATATTGTAAGAAATTTGCAATAGATGTAAAATCCAGCATTTTTCACAATTATAATAGTAAATGTTTATCTTGTTAATCATACAATTATCACTAATTAAATATTAACTCTAATCTAGCTTAAGAAAGATACCAAATATTTAAATTCTTTCTTTTATTTGTACCTTACAAAAATTTTCTAACAATATTAAAAGTGGATATTTATTAAACAAATAATTAAACAAAATAAAATAATTAAAAATAATAATAACGTACATATAAACTAAAATAAAATAATAATTGAACAACAGACATAATAAGATACAAGTTAGTTTAATCAATAACAAAATTTAAAAAGTATATGATGAGATAATGAATCAATTAACAAACACGATCGGTCACACCATCGTGGTCTCAATAGACCCAAAAATATCATTTATCTCTCAGAATACCTTAGGAATTCATGCTGCAACCATATATGACTCATTGGGTCAAGATTGAGTCTTGCATCTAGTTGACACACAAGGGGTCACACACGTGATTCAACAAAGGAAATCCCACTTCCTTTTTAGTACTCAAATTCGATCCCATAAGTCTGAATATCTTGAAATGAGTCATGGTCGGTTCAGACGGGTCGCCTCACAATTTAAAACAACCTTGCACACGAGACGGCACAGAGAAAATGTCGCAGAGAGCCCCAACCGACAGGGGACCTCCTTGAAATATCCACCTGCCCTGGGCCCCCCTATGACCAAACCCTGCATAGTATTGTAAAGCGGGTCAAAGTCTTCGAGTAACGGGTCGATTCATTAAACGCCTCAAAGTTGAAGTTGCAGAGGATCTTCCTGATCCCTGCACATTCTCTCTCTTCGAATTTCTCTCTCTTCCAATTTCTCTCTCGATTTCTCCCCTGTCACCCCACGTTCTCTTCTCCCCTCTCTCCTTTCCTCTTTTTCTTCTCCCACCCGACAGATCTCTTCTCGAGATGCCACCTCATCCCTCTCACCTTTTTCCCTTCTGTCTCCCTCACGTCTTTTTCTGTGGCGGTACCTCCTCTCTCCTGCCATCTCAGCAAACCCTCTCTCTCTTCATTAAAATCACCTGTTCCTCTCACATCGCCTCTTCCTCTTTCTTTTCTGATTTGTTTCTTTCCTTCCCGTTGCTCTATTATGGTCGACTCTCGACGTTCCTTGTTTCTGGTAATAACAAGACTCGTTATTTCTTTTTGTTCTGACAAATCTTGAACTACATTGTTGTTTCCTTGGGCTTGTTTTGCTGGTTTACGATTTGTTTCTTACTGTAACATCTTGAGCTATGATGCTTGCTCTTGATGTGGTTCTGTGGTTGTGAAAAGAAAATAGTAGTGCCTGTAACAAATTGTATTGCTATAGGTGTGTGCCAGCACAGTACCAAAATTCTGAGTTAGGTTATAGCTGACTGCCTTAGTTGCATTTTTGGTATCATACTTCAAACCCTCGAATTACTGGGTATGATTTTCACTTTGGGCTCTGAACCAAACTATTGGTATTGATTGCACCTTGTTATGCTTGCCTGGGCTATAATTCATCCCTTCTGGTACCTGACCCTGTACCAACCTTACTGGTAAACTCTTCTGCCAGTCCGTTTTGCTGTTGTGCTGGCAGGGCTAGTGTGGAACCGAATCCTCTGGTCCCTTTTTAATTGGGACCTGTCTGGTCTCAATTAATCTGGACCAGAGGATCAAAATCATACGGATGACATCAAAATGCCTAGAAAAAAAAGGAAAAGGTTTGCGCGTGACTACATATTCTTCTCTCTCCGAATCGCTCTTCATTAGATTCATGGTATCAGCTGAATTTTTTTTATTTCACTTGATAGGTACCAGTTGCGTACCTTAGATTCATGGTACCAAGACTGCTATATCAAAATCAGTATCATGGAACCAAGTCTGTTGGGTACCTTAGATTCATGGTACCGTCATAAATCGAACAACTAAGATGATATAACATGAGAAACAAAATCAAACTTCTCTGATTTTGAACTTCATAAATTCAACTAAATTCTGATTTGGGTGTTTAATTGAGCAACTGGGCCGAAAGCCTAATCAAACTTCATACATTGAACAACTAAATTGATTAATACTGCTTTGTATACAAAAATGGGAGAGAGCAATCATCAGGATAAGCAATCATCAAGATAAGCCAAATCAAACTAGTCTACTCATTACGGCTCCAATTGATTTTAATACAAAAAGGGGAGATAGCAATCATCAGGATAAGCAAGAAGGTTTCAGGCGGAGAATTTTAATATTGAGATGATGTTAGATAAGTAAGCTTTTGTGCTTGCTTTGTATTTAACCTGTCCGTACAGATACGTACCTCCATGTGTTAAAAAAATGAATGATCACCCGTCGTCAGAGGGAAGAAGGTCTCACGCGGGAAAGGTAAAGGACGGAAGCTACGAGGCAAATGTATTTGATATGGACGCGAGAAGAAAACGCGAGCGGGCAGACTTTTCCTTTTTTTTCTAGATATTTTTATGTCATCCGTATGATTTTGATCCTCTGGTCCAGATTAATTGAGACCAGACAGGTCCCAATTAAAAAGGGGACCAGAGGATTCGGTTCCGGGCTAGTGTTGGTTAACTTTTCATTACGTTGGCCTTATGTGCTTGTTGATTTTCTGCGTGAGAGACAAGCCCAGAGTAATGCCTGGGCTGTACGGATCGATATGGGCTTTTGCTAAACCCTTAACTGCATTTAATGATAATTAGTTAATGGGCATTTGTAATTGGACTTGGGCCTTGTTGGATAATTATGGGCCTATTAAGCCCACGGGACTCTTAATGAACTTTTAATGACTAAATAAAATGGGCTTATTGGACCACACGGATACTACATGACCATGTTAAACAAACTATTAAATAAACAAAATAGTTCTAGGTATTTGGACCTTAACCCTAGTTGGGCCGAGTTGGGTGTTATACAGATGTTACACAACCAGTAGGTTTAGCCCATAATACTTAATAACTAGACCCGAATAATAGAAAGGATCGAAAAAGGTATAACTCGGAAAATGACGACTATAAGTCCGTGCAGCACGAGCTTCGGTTATGACGCACAAGTACGGACTTCTGATCCCACTCCAGGATTAACACAAACACATAATTAATTAAAATTAACCAACTTGTGTTTTTATGTATTTCTCTATACTATATTTAGCACAAAATAATATTAACGTATATTATTCGAGATAGCTATATAGTAGGATAGTTGCATAGGTACGACAACGCATCTAAGTTAATGACATGTGACTTACAATTAAACACGACGATTAAATTAATTAAATATTTATATTAATATGATTAATTAATTATAAAACAAGTTAAATATACTATATGTATATATATATATATATATATATATATATAATATTAGTAAAATATTACACGTCATCGATAGAATTGGACTAAGTATAATTATATGTATAATAATATATATTGATCAATTTATCTAAAACATTAAATATAATACAATACGTAAACTACATGAACTACATTAAATAAATAAGTATAAATATACAAATAATGTTACCTACAATCCATATAAACACATAAATTCGACTAAGTAAAATATTTAATTACGATAATATATATATGTATATATATATAATTGTCAACTTCTCTATGAGCACAATAATAATCTGCACATGTAATTATTAGAATATTTGATTTCCTTCTTTGCTTAGTTTAATTAAAAGTTCAATTAAAAGTGGTTGAATTTATAACATGCTTTTCTCGTGCAGTTCTTTATTGATGTTCTATAGAATATCGACATTACGTCAAATGATTAATGGGATTAGCAACACACCTGGATTAACACATAAATTAAACTAAGTAAGGAAAATTTATACTCACCGTGCAGCAAGGACACTGCACGGAAATCTGACCAAGTAAAAATAACAAGTAAATTAAGTTAGGAGCATCAAGGACGTCTCAAACGCCTAGATTCTTAAACTCAAATGTTCAATCTAACTAAATACGACCCGATCACTAAATTAGGAGATTTAGCCGACTCGTATCCACTCACGGGAGACGAGGCTGTTGCTGACGCTGTCGACGCTGATACAGGCGCGGACGCTTCAGAGCTGCCCCCAGAGTAGAGTCGACTTTGCGTATCGCTCCAGCTATCTCAGGTGTGGTTCCTGGGGTTTATATCCCTTTCTTTTATAACTAGGACCTACCAGACTTACCCAAACTGAACTGTGGTTCCAAATTACCAAACAAGCAATAATCAGGTCCGTAGAACTTGAACTGTCATAATTGCATACCGGTAACTGCACCATAAATGAGACCAACCTGCATTGCATGTCATCTGCACTTCATGATTGCATGTAAGATCCGATATACGGATCGTATAGGTTATTAGAATACTTATAGGTAGAATGCGTATTCAATACTATATGTACTTCATCGGGAGTGATGAGAGTCGGGCCGGTGAGATTTAGATTGGGTGTAGTCTGGAGGCATCGTGACGGTTGGATTACGTACGCAAGCTCAACGCTCGTGGGATCCAACCGTCGGGATGTCTTTAAGGACATTCGATCACTTCTCACCAACGATGTCCATCACTTGATGGCTCGTAGTGCCAGATAGAGAGTTTTCTTTTCAATATCCTTACTAATGATTAGTACTATAATATCCCCTCAATTGAGTGATTAAGGTCCGGTTTCTCAGTTTAGAGTATGCGTGTCATATGCAAGGTATTGGAGCTATTTCGTTCTTTATTATACTATTCATTAGCCGATATTTCGGGATCTCCTAATATTCGAAGGACTTCCTCCTTTGGCCCCTGGTTGGTACAGAGGAAGTCTGGGACTCCCCTTTGGTCCTTAGTTGGTACAGGTAGTTTCCATTTTATTATATTCTTTTCAAACGGGTAGTCGGTTCCTTATTTCCGTATGACGGCTGAGACCGAGTATTTATTTTCCTTGTTTTCTATTTTGGTAAGGGTAGGCGTCTCGGTTCGCTCTTTGATCGAGTGTGTGCTTTTTGTAGCCGCTCATGCTTTTACCAGGGCGTTTCGTTCTGGAAACTCAGAATTAAGTTAGATTGGCGGCGCGATTCCGTGACCCGTCTAACGATACCCTTAGATTGGCGGCGCTATCCCGTGACCCGTCTAAGGGGGCGAATCCTGATGTCCTACACCCGGGGTTTTAAATTGATAAATTTTTTCCTTTGATCGGGAGATTTGATAACATTCCTTACTATGTATATACATATTATTCCTCATATATCTTTTGGGTTTATTTTTCGTATCGTCTTATTTTAGACAAGCTACCAACTAAATGGAAGTATGGTTAACTTACACTTAATTAGGTGTAGTGAAATTTAATACAAGTAGGTTTCTAAATGTGTATGGTCCAAATCGAATCAGATATAAACTCAAAGGTTGGACCTTAATCCACACTGAGATTTTATCTCACGTTCCACGGTTGGTTGTGGGGTCTAGGTAAGGAGCAGGAGCTATTTTGAAGTCCAAGAGGAGAGCGCTAGGATGGAGTCCTGGTGCCTTCCGTTTTGTAGATCTCCAGTCTGTTTTGTCCCTTATATTTCGTTTGATTAGGAGTAGTTTGTAGTAGATTAGCGAGGATCAGACTCACACCCTTTGATGAGACCGATCTCTTTGTATGTATTTTACATTTCTTTAGCTTCCGCTGTAAATTTTGTAAAATGCACTGTTATATATATATATACATATTTGGTTGTTGGATGTTCATGTATTGTGTTAACTGTGTATGTTGTTCCTCTATTTATATAAAATCTGTTAAGATCACCTTGTTTCTATAATGATAAATTTAGCCTTTCGTGTACTTGTAAGTAAGTACACGTGGCGGGCTTAACACCCTTGAGCTACTTAGTATTTCTGAGATGTGACAAGTACATATACTTAAGGTCATAAAGAACCATTTTGTAAGTGGTTTTGTTGGACATCATAATATTTCGGTATTATATTTCATCTAATACAAGTATTATTATAAGATAAAATATAAAATCATCGAAAGTCATTAAAGTCTTTCCACCAAAAAGTTCAAATCGTAAAATAAACGGTGCGTATGTATATATGTACGTATATGTATATGTCCGTATACACACTACAGAAAAGAGATTTAGCAATTTCATAAATAACGATTAATGAAGAATTTTTAGATAACTTTGACATAAGAGCAAAAAAATATATCTGAGAATAAGGCAACGGTTATTTTAAATAACTGTTATCGTAGGAGTAGCAACGACAACTGTTATCTATAAACAACTGTTTTCTTATCTTTTCAGAATTATTTTTTTTCGAAAATTCTACAATTACTTAAACTAACCGTTATCGTAGGCTCGTAGCTACATCTATAGTAACAGTTATTTTAAATAATCGTTGTCTTAACTCCAACTCTTAAAATAAGTATTATTTCTCTGTCTCTTCTTCCTGACTGTCTCTTCTTTCTCAGTTTGTCTCTTTCCCCCAAGTCGTCTCTTCATTCTCGAGCATATCTCTTACCTCTCTTCCCCATGCATGCCTGGTCGTCTATCTCCCACACCTCGATGTTGATCTGTATCACACACGCACACAAAAAACTGGTCGCTCTCTCTTCTTTCCCGCATGTCTGCTCTATCGATCTCGTGCTTTTGTCCCCTCGCCTACTTCTAATCATTAGTCCGCTCCTCCTTCCTTCGTTTAAGGTAATTTTTATTTTTTTGTAGCAAAATAATTGTGATGTTTACTTTTTTGTCTTAGGTTAAGAATAATTAAATATTTTTTATAATAAAGTGTTGTTTAAGAGATTAATAATCATTATGTAATGAAGTGTTTGTTGTTTTTTCTTAGGTTAACAATCATTATATTTGTTGTTTGGATTGAAATTAAGTGTCGTTTGGATCTTAAATATTATTGGTATATTTAGTTGTAGGTGAATGAGAGGTTATTTTTGTGTTTCCTCCTGGGCAACGCCTTCCTCCAGATGCTTTATTTTCATTTTGTTTTCTTTCCTTCATGGTGATATTGCAAAAGATTGTAATGGACATTTCTTTGTTGTAGGTTTATATGTTTAATTTGAAATTATTTTGTGATGATATAATTAATTTAATGATACATTATGGGGCTAGCAAATTTGGAACTAGTCACCATTTAAGCTTTTAAAAAAATAATAATGACCTAAGACGACGATTATTTATTTAATAATCGTTGTCTTAGATTTTCTATGACAACAATTATTTAGTAATAATCATTGTTTAATCTCGAATATTAAATTACTAAATTATCTTCGACAATACTCATTTTCTAACAATTATTTATACGATTCAGCAACCATCTAGACAACAACGATTGCAAAACTGTTGGTGAAGACAATTTTTAACCGTTGGTAAATTTTTTTATAGTGATACATGTATATATGGACATATGTACATGTATATGTAAGTATGCAGTGTGTGTGATGTCACATTATGTTAAACTGTCTCAGTATTTTAATAGTCATTAAATTTTACAATTTGTAAATTGGTCAAAATTTTGATTTGTTAATCAAAGGAAAGTATTTTTTATGCTCCAATAAAAAATAAAAAAGACTTTTTTTTCAATTCCGATTAAGAAAGTGATAACATTACCGTCCTCATCAATAGAAGTTACATCCACATGCTAAATCATATCTAGTGTAGTGATGAGACACAAGGCCTCCGTGGAGGAGGTTTGGGGTTCAAGTTTCGTCAGGAGCTACTTTTAAAGAGAGTTTTCATATTTATTTTCTAATTTATTTGTACGTGTGTGTTGTAAGCTTATGAACAATAAATAAAAAAAAAAAATTGTCCACATCATCCAAAAAATTCTACTCATCAGCAACAGATATACACACCATCACACTAATAATTTTGTCCAAGTAACTTAATTGTATCCAATTGAACGTCAGAACGTGTAACATTTGTCATTTGTGGAAGATAAATTAAAAATTCAGTAACTAATTTGTTGCCAAAGATAAATTTGAGGACCTATGCATCATACACGCATGGATCACGGATGTCATGGAATAAACTGGTTATTTTTACCATTTTTATTATCAAAATAATCAAATTAATATAGATGCTATATTTACATTAGAATGACTAAAATGCAAAGAGAAATTTATGGAATAAACAAAAAAAGAAGGACATTTTTTATTTATTTTTTTATAAAGGTGGAGCATGTTCACTTATTGTTTATTGAAGCAGAAATAATTACGGCTGATACCATCCTATAAATTATAATACTGTTTTACCAGACAAGTTTCAAAGAAAGAGTGTGCTTCCATACTCTCATTAAAAAATAAATATATTAAATTATAATTATTGGTTTAAAAATAAATTTTCAAATTTTAGGTCAATTGATTATCAATTGGGAGTACGATAAAAGCTAGATATTTTGAAGGATGACAACACTATTCATGTAGTTTAAAAATGTAATTTTTAGTGTAAATTTTATTTTTTTGTAATGAAATAATTATGCATGTTATTTGAATTATTATACACATTATTTTGTTAACATGTATGATAATTTTTTCAGTACAAAAATAACATGCATAATAAATCAAATAATATGCATAAAAAGTAAAAACTCAACTAAATATACATATTAACATATATTAACTAACATAGATATTAACACCGGTATGATATCACGTTCAAAAAAGAATAGTCGCAGGGAAGAAATTTAACAGCAATGCCAGTATGCCACTCGGTATCTTCGTTCAATTTTATTACTGAACGACTAGCTTCATCCAATGAGAAGTGATAACAATCATCTGGAGCCTGGTACAGCCCACATTCGATCTTTTGATATATCCTACATCTTTATTTGTTATGAATTACAATCTTCCATTTGATCATTTGTTGACCCCATATATCATTATGCAATTATGATTTGTTTTTTCCTTTATTCTCTTTTGGGTCTCATACATTATCATCAAGCAAACCAAAACTATAAGCAAATTTACCCCCACATAACAATTAACATCATAACCTGCTTTTTCTAATGGGTCCCAACTCCTTGGCCTTCAAACGGAGCTCCTCCTTCCTGATTTTTCCAGTAGCAGTCTTCGGTAGCGGGCCAAACACCACCGACTTCGGGACCCAATAACCCGGCATCCTCTCCCTACAAAACCTCATAATGTCCTCTGCCAAGGCTGCCTCATCAGATCCATCCACACTATCCTTCAACGTCACGAATGCACAAGGCAACTCACCCCACCGTTCATCTTCCCGAGCCACCACCGACCCCTCGAGAACTGCAGGGTGCATGTATATAGTCTTCTCCACCTCCAAGCTAGATATGTTCTCCCCTCCAGATATGATAATATCCTTTGAGCGATCCTTGATCTCTACGTACCCATCTGGATGCTTCACTCCTATGTCGCCTGAGTGGTAGCATCCGTTCGCAAATGCCTCAGCATTTGCTTCAGGGTTTTTCAAGTACCCCTTCATGACCACATTTCCACGAAAGACAACCTCACCCATAGTGGTTCCGTCTGCTGGTACGGGGGCCATGGTTTTGGGGTCGACCACTTCAAGGCCTTCAAGGGCAATGTACCTGACGCCTTGACGGGCATGCAAGTGGGCCCGTTGATCGAGAGGGAGCCGGTTCCATTCAGGTTTCCAGGTGCAAATCGTGGAAGGGCCGTAGGTCTCAGAAAGGCCATAGGTATGGGTCACAATGAAGCCGCGAGTGGACAGGTCAGCAAGGAGGGTAGGTGGTGGGGCCGCGCCAGCAACCATGACATGGACAGGCCGTGGGAGGGGGAGGTATGTCTCACTGGGTGGTGCATTTAGGAGGTTGGTTAGCACAACTGGGGCTGCACAAAAATGGGTCACTCCTTGGTCAGCAATGGCAGAGTATATAGCCCTGGTGGAGACCTAAATTTAAGGATTTAAGGATCAGAAGGTGATAATCTAGTTTCTGTTGCTTTATCATTATCATCTATTTACTAATGGTTTGTTGATGTGTTTGGTTGGGGTGAAGTGCTTTATCATTATCATCTATTTACTAATGGTTTGTTTATGTGTTTGGTTGGGGAGAAGTAAACTTACCAGTTGATTTGATAATGTAAACAACAATATTTACACTTTATCCAAACTGTGTTTAGATGGGAAACCCAGTTTCCTTTATTTCTAAAACTCTTATCTATAAATTCATGCCTAGTTCCTAAACAAATTGGCGTCAATTTTGAGGGATTGTGGCCTAATTATACCAAATAATTATTCTTCGCTCCTAATTACAACTCAGGCAATCGGTTATGTCCTCAAGTAACTTTGGACCTCGTTCGACACCCCTAATTATACCTTTAAAACATTGCTTATCAAATTGCAACAGATTTTATATAGAACGCATCCAATTTACAGAAATAACCATACCTGACGAAGGCAAATATTGGTACCACAGAGAGCCGCAAGCGACCATGTATAACACCATCCATTGCAGTGAAACATCGGCAGTGTCCAAAGGTAAACGGCCCCTTCATTCATCCCCCAAACCATCGCAACACTAAGTGCCATAAGGTATGCACCCCTGTGATGCAACACCACCCCCTTGGGGCTCTTTGTAGTACCAGAAGTGTAACCCAGTGCAATACTCTGCCACTCATCTTCCGGTGGTTTCCACTCGAATCTGGGATCACCTCCTTCTAGAAACTTCTCATACTCAATTGCTCCTTTTTGCAATGCCTCCTGAAGGGATTCATGGTGGCAAGTGGGGTCACCAATCACAATCAAAAGCGGTGGTTTGAATAAGGATTTCTTTTTCTCAGCAATGATTTTAAGGGAGTCCTCAGCTATGGAGAAGAATTCTTGGTCAACCATTATCACCTTTGCATCACAATGATCTAGAAGGAAAGCAATTGTGGATGCATTTAAGCGGATGTTCACAGCATTTACCACCGCACCAGCCATTGGCACACCAAAGTGTGCCTCATACATTGCTGGTACATTTGGTGCTATTACGGCAACCTGATAAATTTAAGGTACAGGAATTAATAATGTAAAGAGTGTGCAAGCAGTTCAAATATCTTGACTTCCTTTTCCTCTTTTTCGAGACAACAAACTATACCTGATTAGAAGCTTAGGGATCCTAGCGATCACCCACGAATAGGTTACTCTGTTTGGTCAGGTGGGGATCAGGCAAATAATTAACCTTACTGTAATTGCAAAAAGCAATTCCACTAGTTTAAAACCTGAAGTTATTTATAATGGCTTTAAAATAATAATATTCAGGACAGCAATTAACTTGTGGGTTATAAGGTACAGTAATCACTGCAGCTGATTACAGTTAATAGTACAATAGAAACTTTAGGTGAACCCAATAATCTGAAAATTCTAACAATAATCCATAAGCATAAACTTGAAGCTTTGAAAAACTATAGTAAAATATGATAAACTCGTTAATTAATTAATTAATTAATTAAGAATTGTGCAATCAAACAAAGGCTAAACGTCCAGTAAATTAGGATATATCCACCGATAACTAGATTTGGTCACAAATAGCAACCATATGGTAAAATAAACTATAATATAATGACAAATTGACACTCAAGGTCCAAAATATAATTCTTGAATATTAACCTTCTTATCCAGTACTACTAATTGGCAATCACATCCTTCGAATCTTCATTTTTACACTAAGACCCGGAGTTCTATATATTAGCAAAATATACTCGATAAATTCCAGGCACTAATGATGGGCTCAAATTCAAGTCCTGATGCATAGCTTTTTCCAGATTTACTGGTAAATATCATAGAAACAGCCATAACAATAATACTCATTTGTTCGAGGTTATACATGCAAAGTGCAAAGAAAAAAGAAGAAGAAACTAAAATACTTGCATGGGTTTAACCGTAAAGTTTAAATCAGTGTATTCATAATCATACCGTGCAACCTGGTCCGATCGATTGACGGGAGAGAGCTGAGGCGAGTTGGCGACATCGTCTGTAGGTATCGGCCCAGGTGAACCGGACCGGACCATGGATGACCGACGCCCGGTTGGGGTGAACCAGCGCGGCTCGCTCCAAGAACCAGAGAGGTGTAAGCGCGGTGTAATTCGCTTCGTTCTTTGGCAGATCGTCTATGTCTCTCTGTGTCTGGGCCCCGCTTGTCATCATCTTTTGGTGAGAAAATATCACCCGATCGAATTCACCTAGCTAGAGAGTGAGAGTGTGGAACTGTGGAAGTGGGGTTGGGAAGTGGTGATCGGTGCCGTATTTATACGACTTAGACTGAGATGCATTGATCCTTTGTGGTTGTTTGGGATGTGAGACCTGACGCGCAGGACAGATTCAAGATTTTCGTCAGAAAATGATAAGATTTATATTTTCTTATACGAAGACAAAATAATGCATATTTTTAAATATATATGATTATTTTATAAAATTTTCACAAATTATATAAATATACATATTTGTTTTGTAAAAAAATTTCCAGTCACTTGCGTTATCATCAGTTTTATTGCTTTTTTCAAAAAAAAAACTTACGTTACAGCACTATTATTTTATCGTTAATAATTACTACAATTTTGTTAATAATAACAACTCTTCGCACTTGCATTATTGGTTTGGGTACTGATTTACAATTTTGTAAGAAATTGAAACGAATTTCCTTTCAATTTGGTTACCATAGCATTTGGAATTTGGATCCCTTGTCGTGCTAGTCTCATAACGGGTTAAGCAACAATGGAGGATACTGTCACTGCTTCGAATTTCAAATTCAATTTGATTAATGAATTCGATCGACTTCTCGACAGGTTCTGATAACAAACATTTGCTTGTAATTATCCTAAAATCCACAGAATCTCTTGAGAGGTGTCAATCTCTTTGTTGTCAGTGACGGATATAGTCAGAGGAAACGTCTCGATTTGAACCTCTAAATTTGAAAATTGAAATGAACCCTTGCACATGCAAGAATATTCTGAGAGATCTGGAAATACAAAGTTAGAGCAGATTTTCGTGGACCTAAGGATTTATTACTTGGTCAATTTTCGTTCAATTTTTTAGCAGAAAGCAGAAAAAATTCTTGTGGATGCAAAAATTTGAACGAAATTTCAAATGGTTAGAATTCAAAAGAGAAAATGAGGCAGAATCTTACCATATTTTGTTTTCTTCTCTCCCTAAGGAGGTGATTTTTGAATAAAAAGGGAGATCTAGATCTTGAGTTGAGGAAGAAAACGGAGTCTATTGGTTCGAGAGATTCCTTCAGTTTATTTACTCTAATCTCTCTCTTATTTTTTATCTCTTGGTTTGTAATGAAGATAATTTAAAATGCATTTATTTTTTGTGTGCTTTCATCTTGTCTGCAAATTTGAAAATAAAGTGAAAGTAATGAATGATTAATATTTCAGAAGTACGATGAAGACACAAAAATTTAGAGGCATTTGAGTCCTTGAAGAATATTTCTAATTATACCTCTAAATATGATATTTTATAGAATCTATACTCAAGCACATTTGCATTTGTTTTTTCGAACTGCAATATTACTATTTTGAAAGATAAATTATTAAGCACGCGGTACTTCATCTTCGTATCTACAATTTTAGAGTTTGAAAACAAACAATGGATCTAAAGCGTTCTCCATATTAACATGTCATGGGAGATCGAATTTCATATTTTGTAGAAAATTTTTACAATGTTTTAGAGAGATGAGAAATTATTCATATCGAATGATTTAGATTAACCAACTCTCCGTCCATTAAAAAAAATAGTAAAAAAAATATTCTAAAAAATGTAAAATTCGTCTCGAAGGAACGATCGTTTGGACTTTGAAATTTAAGATACAGAGACGAAGTATCGCGTGCTAAGCATCATAATCTCACTCTCTTTTTTTATTAAAGATCCTCTTTATATTAAAACTTAGACTCATCATCCATTCCGAATGTCAAATTTTCTTCTCCAAAATTTGTTGGAACTTAACTCGCTACCTTAACTATTCGTATTAGACACCACTCTATGTAGTTGGTGGGCTTTAAATACAAGCTTGAACAAATCAAATTTGGAGATATGATACAATTACTCCTATATTACATTACATCATATCTCCAAAATGTTGAAATATATTAAATTCCTATATTAATTATATAATTTCGTATTAATTACATAATCAAAAGTGACTAATTTTGTTTATTAGATTAACCATGTTAACAATTTTGATTGAACAATTATACTAATTAACATTTTTACGGTTTACCTGATTTCAATTGTACTAATTATAAATAAAATTATGATAATTGTATTAATTAATATATTTTTTTAATTTTATTAGCGAGATCACTCTTTGTAAACTTGGTCATATTTTTTGGTATAAGTTAATGACTATCAATTTTGTTATTTATTATTATATTTGTATTATTGAGTTAGGCTATAGGATGCTATCATTGGTGCGATATATCAAATCTTGGTTTCAATTTTAAAGACCAATCTAAGTTGCTCAATTTTCAATATATATAAAAAAATCTTGAAAGAAATGAATTTCACATATTTATATATTCCAAAGTGAGATAAACATCGATTTAAATATTTGAGCTCCTCCAATATGAATCATTTTGTCTGCATTAAAAAAAATAGTACAAACATTTTAAGAATTATATAACTTAGGGCAAGATATCACTTCATAAATAAAATTTAATAGTATTAAAGCTCTTCTCATTGAAATAATATGCCAGCATGTATATGTTATCACATATTTCATCATAAAATTGTTTCCCCTTTTTATTTAGTGTTTTACGATGTTGCTGCAAAATCAAATTCCTACAACAATAAAAAAAAAATACTAGATGCAAGTAGGAATTAGAAAATCAGATGGATAAGACTGACAATGGAGCAAACAATCTTTAATTTCGTTATATTGACAAATAACAATAAAAGTTGTTATATGAATATCATCTTACTACGGTGATTTGACGTTTTAAAGAAAATTTTATTTATCAACTAAAATCAGATATTTGTAGATTGAAAACTACCTAATTATAAACCACTCTTAAGTTCTCATTTTTGTAAACATTTTTTTCGTAAACATTTATAAACTACGATAAAAAATACTAATTACAGTACCGACGAACGCAGCTAGAATTATTACAAATATTTATCTAAATATAAATCCAGCTCAATTAAATTATTATATTTTTATTAAAAAAAATATTAAAAAATTCAACGTTCATTTAAAAAAAATGAGAGGGAAGCTGAGGGGTGCTAAAAATTGAAAGACCTCTTAAAGCAACTCCATGCTTTTAATTCTGTAATACACGGAGTCGACGATTTAATGCTTTCAGAAAGACCGAAGTTGTCAACTTCTTACTCTTTTATTTTTTTAACTTCCGCTACTCTTTCTTTTTATTTATAATTAATTTATCAAAAAATTTATTATTAAAAAAAATCGGAGATGCATGCATCAGGTTTGAATCTGATTTGAGTGACACTGATATAAGCCGTGACGCACGAAATTAACCTCGGGGATGACATCAGCCAAGTGCCACTGAATACTGATGTGGCATCCTGACAAGTTGCAATGTGCGGCGTGTACAAACTTATCCTGTCAATTTGACAAAAAAAGAAAAGAAAGAAAAGAAACTTATCCTGTCCCATTGTCTCTCGCTACCGACTTCAGAGATATTATTTGAAATCTTTCTAGTAAGTTCGAAAATTCTCCTCTGGTGTTTTGGGTCATATTATGAAAAGGTCGAAAATGCATATCATATTAATATATGATGATGTTTCTATTATATGATTTGTGACTTGTGAGTCGAAATTTTTTAGCCTTCAATGTCTGGTATGATTTCGACTTACGCATATAATCTAATATTAATTCTAAAGATGCGTCAATTATTTTACAAATAAATCTGATAAAATATATTTGAAAGATGCGATATTCATCTACTCATCATTTAAACCACTAGAGTAATGATTTTGTGTGAAATGTCGGTAATTTTGAAATCGAGTAGGAGATTTTTTTAACGAACAATTAAACCTTGAAAGACTTGATTCTATCTTTACTAAAAAAAACAGTGCCTGCCATATTTCAAGTTCCTAATTTCACAAGATTATTAAAAAGTGTTTAAAATAACTAAATACTTGGAGCTTCCATATGTTTCATTTTTATAACATTTTGAAAAGATATGGAATTAATGGGCCTGTATTTGTGTTATGACAGATCCATTAACTAATGGGCCTGTAAATAAAGATATGGAATTTTCTTATAATATGGG